>CANXYI010260170.1:0-10949 GCA_948208565.1 Hura crepitans | reverse complement strand
TTGTTATAGCCTATTCCTACCACATCTGAAGCCTCACCTTTTTTTCTTGAAAAAAGGTGAGGATAGTTTCTACTTCTCAGGGTGCTCAGTTCTTACCTCCTCCTACACATACTATTAGGAGCAAGGTTCATAGCCCAGCTGCCAGTCAACGCTCGATGAAAAATGAGGTTATAGGCACCCTGACTGATGTGCTTAAACTAAGTTATGTGCGATTTGGCTTGCATCATCAGTTATTTTTCACTCACAGTACTATTAAAGATAGTTGGTTAGTGCCATTTGAGCTAGAGAACACTACACTGGTAGAGCTCCTTCAAACTTTTAGGGGTTATTTTGTCAGCTTAGTTATGAATAACACCTTTTTTCATGATTTTGTCAGGTGAGGAGAGCTCTTATGGAGAGGATTGCTCATGTTGTAGAAACTTTTAGGCAAGCTATGATAGATGAGACTCAAGCTCTAGTTGTAAGCATCTTTTTACAATTGTTTATTTATGCAATGCTCATGTATTCATGGCATGTTCTAGAAAATGCATTGATCCTTCATTCTTTTGCAAAATGAATTATCATGAAGGGTTGTACTCTTTGTGAGATTCGGAGGAAGTTGGGAGCCGTGAAGATGTTTGAGAAATTAGTGCTTTCGCCTGATGATGAAGACATAGAGAGTAAGGATGAAGAATAAAGTAGATGGCATCCCTACCTTTTTCCCTATCTTTTGTTAATAGGCCCCACATTTTTGTATATACAAATAATAGTCCTTCATTCTAAGTATAATTTTACATCTTTACATATAAACATACAATAGTTGGTAACAAAATACATTATCTTACACCATCTCCATTTATGGGATAAGGGACCTAGGATATAGGTCAAGGATGTCGATCTATAAAGTAGGACTATATCTAAGTAAAGTAAGATTGTATCTAAGAGAAGTAAGAATATATCTGGGAGAAGTAAGACTATGGCTTAGTGATAATAGGTTGTACTTTTAAAATGGGTGATAGGCGAGGACCTATGTTTAACATGAGTTTTTGAGGCCAACAATACTTAAATCCATGTAATTAGAGGGTTGAGGCTCAATAACAATCTTTAACATCTCATCATTGAGATAGAAAGCACAGTCTCATGTACTTGTCAGTGTAAGCATATCAAGTTTTATATTTTAAGTTCACATAGCCTTATCAAGGAGAATGTTAACAGTATTTAATCCATAATCTTATGTCATTCCAATTAATATCATAATGAAAGGTTAATTAATACAAAAAGGTATCATTCTTGGTAATATACCTTTAAACTACTTTAACAAGAAGGCATTTGTAGTGCATGATAATACCCACTATCACTAAGATATGATCCGTGCAGACATGATTTGTTGTTGTCCATATAAATAATGACCCTACAAGATTTTTAGCAATTTATAGGCTTTATTAGGGACTTGTTTAATGGCTCGTATGGACTATGACATCGAGTTCAGACTCTCTAATGTCTGTATAAAAGTCCTCACATACTTTTGATTTTTCTTCCTAATAGGAACATGAATGGCATAACTTAGGGCTTATAACTACTTCTTTCCCTCATTATTCATGCCATATTTATCATTTCTCTTCCTTTTGGTCAATAATGCTCTAAAAAATTTTTTTCCAAGGCTTTCTAGGCTTCAAACTTCTTTGCTCCCTTTTTGCTCTCAAATTCTTGAGAAAAGTGAGGATTGATCATAATTTCTTAAATGCTATTGTACATTATTGGGACCCTATCTTCCATATATTTGTCTTTAATTATCAAGAGATCAACCCCTATTATGAAGGAATTTGTTGCTATTCTGAACGTCAACATTGCTCTAGATATTCCTCTTGCTATCTCTTCTTTTAAAGATCACTATCCCATAAACTTTGTACTTGCTCTAGGGGTTTCTCCTTCAATGGCTCAAAAGATTATCCTAAGGCGCGAATCTAATTTCTTTATAGGGAATTCTTAGCTTTGCCATTTAACTTCCCCTCGACTCAATAGAATGGGCAAAGTATGTGATATTATGCATTCTTGGTGGCTTATTGATGATAACTTCTAAGGTCAAGCTTTATGATTTCAAGGTCCTCTAAATTTTCATCAAAATATGTTTTAGTCACAATCCTTTTGGTGTTATTCTAGTTAAAACCTTTCGAGGGTTAAATGCTTCGAAAAGAGGCAACATTGATTTTATGGCTAGAAGCCCACTACTTTTATAGGTTTCCTTAGAAAGCCTATTTGGTTTTTCCCTCTAACTTTATTGATTTCTTTTAACCCTAATTTTTGCCTAGCATGCCCGTGAGGGTTTTTGCACTAGCGGGTTTGCCTAATTTTTGCTTAGGTAGTCCTTTGCAGATTTTCCAACCTAAAAACATTTTTTTCTAAATTTGGTTACAAGGGAAACTAAAACTACTCATTTTCCCTCCTAAAAAGCTTTAGATTAAGTATGCCCTAAATCATTATTGTGAAGAAAGGCTGGAGAGGAGATTAAGTACTTATAAGCAATGGATTGTATGGCTTAGTGCCGTGGTCAAAATTGGATGGAGGTGTCCCTAGTAGAAAATCACCCATTTCTTCTTATCTTGTCATTTAGGTTGTATTGCTTTTGTTTGATTAGGGCATGTGACATTTTACATCCCTTCTTAGATTTAGCAACAATTCACCTTGCTACAATGAATCCCTCATGAATCTTTAAGGTTTTAAGATGGATCTTTGACATGACATTTTTTGCGCTATTTTCCTAACTTATGGAAATGTCGTGTTATGCTAAGAGATGTGCCTGGTTATAAAGTAAGTAACATAAGTACAAATAAAAACTATAAAGATTGGATTTATAGTGTATCAAATAACAATAGGACATTAGTACGAAAGAGAAAGTATGAAGATACAACTTTTACTTTTAGGAAGAAAACTTGTATCTAGACCATTAGAGTTCAATTATTTGTATAACATCTATCACTGAATTGAAGTTTACATGCTAATGATAATGACTAAACATTTTTGTCATTAATTACTTTTGAAACTAAGCTACTTAATCTTTGAAAATATATTAATCATCCCATTTGATAGTACTACCATTACCAATTATCCTTGAGAGGTTTTCTTGAATGGATATTTTCTCTCTGATCTATTAACTTTTGCATAAAGTGCCTATTTTCAGGTTTTCACCTCATTAGTGTGTCTTAAAGTGCCTGTTTTTAGGTTTTTGCCTTATCGACGAATCCTAACTTTTGCCTAAGTTGCATTTTTTAGGTTTTCAACTTAGCAGACTCCTTTTTTTAATAGAAACACCTTTTTAATTTGTCCAAGTTGATTGGTTTTGAAAATTCATTGCCCTCTAAATCTGAGGTCTTGACACCACTATGCTTAAACATCTTTTTCACTAGGTATAGACCTTCCCAATTAGGCTTGAATTTTCCTTAGGGGTCTATTAATAGATGCCTAGTTTACTTTAGGACAAAGTCACCATTGTGGATTAGACTAGGTTTAACTTTCTTATTAAAGGCTCTAGCGAGCTCTAAGTTGCTTTTCATCAATCAAAATTAGTTGTTAATATTTTTTTTAGCCTATTCAACTTCTAATAAGGGGACTTCATTTTCAACTAATAGTATCGCTTCTATCCCATACACTAGCGAGTAAGGTGTAGCCTTTGTTATTGTCCTAACAGTTGTTCTATAACCCCAAAGTGTGAATGGCAACATTTATGCCAAATCCTTATAAGTAATTGTAATCTTCTGCAAAATTTTCTTGACATTTTTGTTAGCCACCTTGATTGCACTATAAGCTTGAGGTCTGTATAGAGAAGATTTATGATGCTTAATCCTATACTTTTGCAAAAGTTATTTGGTCTTGCCCTAAAAGTGCATCTTGTTATCAAAGATAACTCGTTGTGGCAATTCATACCTGCAAATGATGTTTCTTTTAATAAATTTAGCAATCTGCCTTACCCCTAATTTATTGAAAGATTTAGCCTCTACCCATTTTAGAAGTAGTCAATTGCCACTACTATGTACTTATGGCCTCTTACTATAAATGGTTTTATTTCTCCCATTATATCAATGCCCCATGTTGAGAATGGCCATGAAGAGGACAAACTGGTCAAACTGTTTAGTTATAGGTGACTTAGGTTTGTATAAACCTAACATTTGTAGCTTTTTTAAACAAAGTCACAATAATCTTTTTCTAAAGTCAACTACTAGTATGCCAGTGTCATGATCTTGTTCACCAGGTTTCTCACATTTATATGTGAGTCGAAGACACTTTCATGTACTTCTAACTATATTTTTTAAGCTTCTGATTCATCAACACATCTATGGTGTAAAACATCAAATTGCCTTTTGTGCAACATCCCTTGGAATGAGATAAACTAAATATACAACTTTCGTAGAACTATCTTATCTTTCTTAATTATATGTTATGGGTATTCCCTAATCTCTAGGTATGTTTAGATGTCATGATACCAAGGCAAGCTATTATGGGTTTCATCCTTTACGGTGCTGACTATGCTAGTGTAAGTTGGAAATCTTAATTTCCTAAAGTACATGGGTCTATGTAAGTCCTTTTATGTTATATCTATAATCGACATTAGGGTGGCTAAAGCATCTGCTACTTGATTCATTTCCCCTGGAATATGATGAAAGATACATTGGTTGAATCCTTCAGATTAATCTATGAATATTTTGACATACTTGCTCAAATTCTCATCTTTGACTTCCTAGTTGCCTTTAACTTGTTACACGACTAACATGGAGTCTCCATATACATCAATCACTTTTTCCCCTAGCTAAAATAATGTTTCAAGGCCATAGATACATGCCTAGTAATTAGTGACATTATTGGTTGCCTAAAACTCTAGTTTCTAGGCTAGAAATGTCTGTTCACCTTCTAGATTAATGATAAATAACCCAACACGTACTCCTTTTTTATTTACAGCCCTATCAAAGAACACTTTTCTATCCCTTTTGAGATATTGCCTTCAAATATTCATTTGGAAACTCATTTTTTTTGCTTTTCTTCAATTGGATGTTGTACTAGAAAGTCATCTATTGCTCGGCCTTTAATTATTTTCTTAGTCACATAGGCGATGTTAAATTCTTGTAACAATAGAATCCATTAGCCTATCTTACCTACTAGGGAAGGTGCAGTATGCAAGTACCACAGAGGATCATGTTTTGCTATGACCTCAACATTATATAGTTAAAAGTAGTGACAAAGATTTTTGGAGACCCAAATTACTCCTAGACATATTTTCTCAACTTTTACGTAATTTTGTTCATATGGGATCAGATTCTTACTTAAATAATAAGCCACGTGCTCCACTCTAGTTTCATCTTCTTGTGTAATGAGAGCCCTTATAAGAGATTCTAATACTATAAGATATAAGATCAAGGATTTTCTTAGTCTGGGTAGTTTTAGGATAGGAGATTTGGTCAAGTAAATGTGAGTACATTGCCCCTACATTCTTCAGTCCAAAAGGCTTTACCTTATAGCAATATGTTTCCTATTTAGTTATGAAAGCCATCTCGTACTTCTCTATTACTTTTATAAGGATTGAGTTATATCCTAAGAATCCATCAACGAAAGAGTACATAGCCACCAAGGCTACACTATCTATAATCAAATTGATGTGAGATAAAGGGAAATCATCTTTGGGGCATGCCTTGTTTAGATCTTTATAATCCACACACATTCTAACCCTTGTATCTTTCTTTGACATAGGGACAATATTAGCTAGCTAATTAGGGAAAACTATCTCCTTAATAAACTTATCCTCGAGTAGCTTAGTGACCTCCTCTTTTACTTTTTCTACTTATTCTAGACTCATCCTTCTAAGCTTTTAATGGACTGGAGTAATTTGATCATAAGTTTGGCTGGCTTGGTTAGCTACTTCCCAATCAATTCCTAGCATTTCTTTATAGTTCCATGCAAAGATCCTTTCATATTTCTTTAGTAACCTCTCAAATGTTTCTCCTTCATTGGCAGCAATATCACGAGCAATTAATATATTTTTAGGATGTTCTTTTATACCATAATTAAATGAGTTAATTTTAATGCAATTAATTTCAAAGATGCTTATTTAATGATCATTTGGATGCACGTTACCATTAAGAGTGACATCACATAGATGAAAACTTATTTATTTATTTATTTTAGAGTAAATTATTCACATCAAAGAGGTTCGAGAAATATATTTGATCAATGAATAAATCACTATCTAATTGAGACACACGTTATAAAGGATCTGCACAAATTTCTTCAATAACTGTTGGTGCTGGAAAGATTTTTTCTATGCAATAGACCTATGTCAAACTATCTGATTCTCAATCGACAACATCTATGAATATCTCAAACCTAGGCTTGCAACACCTATCCCATATTATAGGTTCTAGAGTCTTGACATACTTTATCTTCTTCTACATGACAAAATAATTTCCTAGGCTATTCCTTTTCTTTAAATGCCCCTTTACAATGGGTCATATCCTAACCCCTTGGTGTCTTCTTTAGGTTTAAAGCTATAATGGCTTAGTTATCACTTGTAGATTCTCCCCCAAACTAGTGCAAGGAATAAAGTTCATCTTTTCCATGATCTGGGACCCTTAAGATTTATATAATCCTCATATATCCCAACAACCTGAAACTTATTAAAAGGTTGAATTCCAATAGCCAACGTGGAAACTGTGTGATTAAGTTAAGCCTTCATTGTGATGATGTTATGTGACACTGCTTACCTAATCTGATCATCGACGGATCACCTGACATGACTAAGGTGTGCGACGCATTACATGTTACCTAAACTCATAACATATATCTTATTTCCTAACAATAGACCACATATAAATTAATGTCTAAAAATGTGGTCTTTTAAAACATTTTTCAAAGCCAAATTACATAATCAATTTGGGAATCCTCGTGCCAAAATTTTGGTAGCATAACAGCTTTACCGGGCACTATTCGAAATTTTTAAAACCTGCAAAAACACTTTTATAATCATTTTCTTATATCTCCATAACTCTGTGGTCTATATGATCACTCTAAGTCAACAATTTCAACAACACAGTCTCAACCTCAGGAAGAGACATCAAACATAAATTAAGGAGTTTTAAACAATTAAAAGTTTAGTATAAGCATATACAAATTTAAAATTTATGAGAAATTACAATTTTGGCTTAAACTATTTACATCACTTTCTAAGAGTGCCATCAATGTTTATACATTACATAATTTAAATATATACATAAAAAAGATACCAAAAGTATGGCTTTGACTTCTGCCTTGATGTCTTAAGGCTTAAACCTTCTTGTTCTTTGAACCTATGCATTGCATAGAAAATGATCCACGAACCATTTTGCTTAGTGGCGAAATTGATTTAAATTATGCCTTATGCGATATTATTTAATCAATCATAAAAGATTAATATTAACATAGCATATACAATTTATGATGCCAAAAATAAAAAAATAGCCATACACTATATGTTTAATGGCATAAAAAGAAATTCATATCATCACATTATTTAACATAATTTATGCCTATCAATATAGGCTTAAGCATTTATTCAATAAAAAAAATATTTCATCATAACTCTTTACACAATATTAATTTTATAAAATATTATTTACATAATAATTTTTTAAATTTAATTTAATTAGCATTTTACTTTGCCTATAAAATTAAAACACATGTCCTATGGATAACAGGGGTTGATGACCAGCATGACCATTATGAACTAGAAGGTTTATCAACTAATGTGGATCTGAAGATTAAGCATAACATAACATGTTAGCTATTACAACCATTTATGAACACAAAGTTCATTGACCAATATGGATTCAAAGATCAAATGTAAGAATGTCTTTGGGTCAGACTAAAAGTTGACTCGTAGATTAAAACATGAAATAGCACCACAGTGCCATAGCAGCTACTAACATACCCTTAGTTGAATAGTCAATCTATCCATCTACGTTGTTATGTTTATGGGCAATTTAACATAGTTCTTTCAATTTCACAAAATTAGGTAAATTAAAAGTTACTTTAAGTTACATCATTGTCAATAATTGGCAATATTGATAATTTAACATAATTACTATTTAATTATAATCATAAACATCATAATATAGTAATACAAATTTTTGTTTCTTAAACATACATGGTTATATCCATACAAACTCAACTTTGACATATTTATAAGGTCTCATAAAGCCACTAAAATAAACATTTATATATATGGCCACAATTAAAAGTTTTGGCATCGCTTTTTACGTACACTTTAATCTTGTTATCCATAATCAATTTCTTTGAGGTTATTCAACTATCTAATTTATTAACTTCAACATGCAAATTTCTTCATTTACACACATATGAAATCAATTCCTATCAACTTAATATTAAGCTTTGTCATATATACTCATAATTTAGCTTATACATAGAAATGAATCTCATATAGCCATTCGAAAAAACAAGTGACATCTAACATTTCAATCATATTTCAATTATCCACACATTAAAAATATTCATTTCCCATTATACATACTAATAAAATGATTATCTACAATGCTAGTTTATTAATTTTACTAATTTCTTCACTACACATGCGCAATAGCATTATGGCTAATTAATGCATTAATTAAATATTCATGATATAAGTCAATTACATGTACCAAAATTATCTCAATATGACCTTGAGAATCATTCACACTTTCAATTTCCCTTTGTCGAGTCCTCACTCCATTTCGACAACTGCCCATTACAAATTTGATTTTAGAAAAATTGTAAAAATTTACACGATACCCAAAAAATTCAAACGACTATGGTTTTTGACTCTTAGGCACCTAGTTAATAAGGGGAAAATATTATAATTTTGAAATTCTTACTTGATCAAAAAATGGGCACTATCTCTTCAACTCGAAAACATGAAAATTCACCCTCTTTTCTCTATAACATCATATAATAGTCTCTAGGACCCTTGTAGACCTATTAGATTGATGCTTTTGGCTTGTAATTGGAAGAAAAAAATGAAAAAAACCACTCCTTGGGGCTATTAGGAGAAATAAGGGAGAGAGGTGTGAGATTAAAATGAACATTCACCAAAAAGTGAAAGTTTAAAAGGTATTTAAAGGAATAAATTATTAGTTTTTAATTCCTTCAAAATTTCATTTCTTTCATATTTTAAGTCCTTTTTCTATCATTCCACTTCCAAAAATTTGATAAATTAGGTTTCTAATTACTAAAAAAATTGGGGTTCAAAAATTGAAGAATACCGAATTAAAATGTCAATTTTACGCTTCTTGAAAATTAAAAAAATACTTTTTGAACTTAGAAAATTCTGATTCTAGTTCCATTATACTCAGTGGAATTATTGAGTACTAAGATGTACATTTTTTACAAATTTTTGAGAAACTTTAAAAATTATTTTCGGTTCGACTTTATCTTGGTCACTATTCACAAGACACTATTGAAAATTTTTTCTTAGCATTTTTATCCTACCAAATGAACTTCGATTAATTTCAAACTTTGCCCAAAATTATTTTATGACAAATACTTTCATCCAATAACTTTACCACACCCCAAGTCTTAAAAGCACCATTCATCTCAGGAAAGTACTATTCATAAAAACTAGATTTTTCGGGTCTTTACATTTCCTCACCTCTTAACTTAAATGTCATCCTATTATTACCTTGTTCAACTAGATGTAGATACTACTAATGCATATAAGCTTTTGATTTCCAAGTAGCTTCCTCTATACCATGATGGTTCCAAGCAACTTTCACAAATGGGATTGTCTTATTTCCAAGTTCTTTAACTTCTCAGGCTAGAATTTTGATCGGCTTTTCTTTATAAGATATATCTAGCCTAACTTCAACTCTTTCCACTGACAAGTCATAAGTTAGATTAGATCTATTTCTTCTAAGCATGGAGACATGAAAAACATCATTAACCTGCTCAAGTTCTAGTGGCAATGCTAGTCTATAAGCTAGTGGCTCGACACGTTTTATAACTTCTTATGGCCTAAAAAACCTTGTACTTAGCTTTCCCTTCTATCTAAAACTTAAAACTTTCTTTCATGGTGAAACTTTCAGAAATACTTTGTCTCCTACATCGAATTCCACATCCTACCTTTTGATATTAGTATAAGACATTTGCTTATCAGAAACTACTTTTAATCTATCTCTTATTATCTTCACCTTCTCTTCGGTATCCTTAACCAAATTTATTCCCATGAGCTTAGTTTCACTGAGCTCACACCAATATAAAGGAGTTGTGCACTTCCTCCATATAGTGCTTCATGAGGTGCCATTAGAAACTTGCTTGGTGGCTATTATTATAAGCAAACTCAGCTAATGACATATAGTGATCCCAGCTACCTTTGAAATCAGTAATTCAACTCTTTAGCATGTCCTCAAGCACCTAACAAAGATGCCTTAACATAAGCATAACATCATATAATATAAATCCTAACATCAAATCATTCAAGTATCATTAGATTACTCGAATGACACTTACTAATTATCTATCAGCCTACAGATGAAATGTCATACTAAAACATAACTGAGTACCTAAAGAATTTTAAAGTTTCCTTTAAAATCTCAAATTAAAGGTTCTCTATTAGATCTAATAGAAGATGGCACTCTATGCAACGTAACAACTTCATCAATGTATAACTTAGCAAACTTCTCCATGGAAAAATCCATTCTCACTAGTATGAAATGAGTTGTCTTGGTAAGATGGTCTACCACAACCCATATATAATCATGCTTATTTCATGGTATAAGCAATCCAATAACAAAGCCCATAGTGACTTTATCCCATTTCCATTTTGGAATTGCTATGCGATGTAGCAAACTAGAATGAACCTGATGCTTTGCCTTTACCTATTGATAAGTGAGGCATCTAGTCACATATTTTGATATATCTCTCTTCATACCAGGCCACCAGTATGACATCTTCAAGTCTTG
>CANXYI010260128.1:0-14018 GCA_948208565.1 Hura crepitans | reverse complement strand
AGTATTTTGCCACACCCAAAATGGCATTGTGTGGAGGCCAAAACAACCATTTTAGCAAAGCCAAATGGCCATTTTAACCACTAGAATGGCCATATCGAGAAAACCTAAAATGGCCATTTTGGGATAAAATAGTGACGTTTTGTCTGAAATGGAAAAAAAGGAAGACAAACTTGAAAATCATTTTTAATTCATTTTTAGGCTTATTTTCTTTGTGAATGACTCTTTACCGAGGGGGCTTCTCCTTTTACACCCCTTATTGGGGTCAGTGTTGGGCATTAGGCTTTGCCTATTGGTCTAAGTCCTTAACTTACCACAGACCTTATTTTATTCACAATTTGGGTCACACCCTAAGCTTGTCAGACTGGGTAATGGTCTATGTCTAAAAGTTAACCATTGTCTCAGAACTTTTAATGAAAAGAACTTTAAATCAAACATCGAGATTCTTATTTATTGGAACTTTTATCCTTTCTTCATCATTAGGCAATTTGAACATGGGGGCCTTAAAAACTCAATGTCTATATTTGCCTTCAACTTTAGGGAGGCAACTACAGAGTGTGTGAGGTGCCCTAAAGTTCAAAAAAAGGAAAGAGATGCTTATGGGGTAACCATTTTCATGATCTAGTGAATATTCTAAGAGCTCTCCTTCTAAGGTTAGTTTGACTTTTATCCTATTTATTAGAGAGCTTCCCTTTACTCAGTGTGTCTAACTTCTATCGGCTTTGTCTAAGAGCTTCCCTTACTTAGTGGTTGTGACTTCTATCAACTTTGTTTGAGAGTTTCCCCTCACTAGGTGGGTATAACTTTTATTGTCTTTCTGTTTATTCTTTTAAAATTTAGATTTATAATTTTGGCAATAGTGGAGAAAGAGGTATTTGACTTTTAAATAGAGATCAATTAGTTGTTGATTTTGATAGCCAATTCTTGTACTACTTCTGATGCTTTGGACATTAATGAAATTGTTTTTGTGTTGGCTTGATTTTGACCGTATGTCATCTTCCTTGCCCCCTATAACACAACAGATAGTGGACATGCTTTTTTGAATGGCATTTGTGACATTGCAATTTGAATTTTGAGAAAAGTCTAATAAGCTTGTAAAAGCTTACAGCTTGCCCCCTGTTGTTTGGCTAAGTGATTGCTATTAATTAGTTAGTTAATTGCATTGTGAATATCCCTTGCAATTAAGGTTGAATTGTGTTAGCTAACAAAAATGATTATGGACACGATGTATTTTGTGTATGAGTGCACACACCATATTTCATCTTACTCTTAAACTTTTCTTTGCTATACTCTTTATAGACATTCTATTGTTTATCATGTTATTTAACCTATTATATTTTCATCATCATCTTTTTTATGCAACATAATAAAAATAAATGCAATAAAGAGAAGGCATTCAATATAAATGATATTTTTATAAATAACCAACTTTTAAAGTACAAGTTTTAGTGTCATAATGCTAGCATGTACAATGAATACTACATAAATAAATAAAAGATAAAAGGGGAGTAGACTCTAAAGCTCTGGTGGAGGTTTGGAAGCTTAGAGGGATTGGATATTTACCTCAATGGAATTAAGTTTTGTTGTAAGCTCTCAGTGCTTTTCTTTGATCCTTATGTTAAGATCTCATAGTAGAGCCTCAAATGAATGATCAACAAATGTCACCAAGGTGTAGCTAAAAAAGGTCCTGCCTCATTGGTCCTCTGCCTTTCCCTTCGTGTAGGCATACTAGTAAGCTTGATGGGTAAACCTCTCTACTAGCAGCTTGGCCAAATTTGCTGTGAATTATATGTTTTGTGAATTTAGGTCTCCTAGCTATTAATATGCTCACTCATCAAGCTCCTCTGCTCATAATAATCTGTACCCAGTTAGTGATTAGAGATTATTCTTCATGATCCTTATAGTAATGCATATGTTGCGATCAACCCAGCACTGCTACTAAAGTACACCTCTCATGTGTCACTCTCTGTTGCCTAGATGGACTGAGAGCATCGTGATAACTCCCCAATGGTGATGCCTTTATTGGGGGACCTATTAGCTCGATAAAGGTGCTCTAATATAGTAGGTGCAAGATTAAACCATGCGCTATGCTTTATAGCCTATAATCCATCGATCTCCATTCAATTCACCTAATCGGTGCCACCCACATATCCCAAATAGGAGACTACTAAGACCCTATGAAGGTATTTGTGCAATAGGTCTCTAATAGAGGAGGCCTAGGTTTGACTAGCCTAGTAAAAGTTGTCAGCTCTACTGAGGAAAGTCTAGTGCTTATTGATGCTTTCTAGGACCTCTAGGACTTCATCAATAGGCAAATGTAGCATTTCTATGAACTACAATAGTGACAACTGGTACCATGCTCCCAAAACCCCAAACTAAATGGAGGAGGCATCCGATGGGTATGCATGGCAATACTAAATAGTGCTTAAGAACTCTATTACAACTCTAGGGTATGTGGCGTATCTCTAAAAATAAAAGTTATACCATTGGACTTCACTAAGCAACTAGTCTACTCTCTAGAGGATATCTAAATCATGTAGTGTATGTGCATGCAAAAATACCGGTTCCCTATGAAGGTTTATGGCTAAGCACCTAAATCGCTCTACCTTCTTTATAGTGAGCCAATCTAGGACTATCACAATTTGGGGCTTGGGCTAATGTTATGGATGACTTTAGTGGCATTGAGGAGGCATTTTAGGTGCATAAAAGGTACGTATGAAATAAAGATGGCTATATGTTAGTCAAAGAAGTAGTGGATAAAGAAAAAGAGGAATAAAAGAGGAGCTTTCTATAACAAAATAAGGCAAAACTATTGTTTTATCAGTAGCAAAATGGCTATTTTATGTTGCCTCGAAATGGCTATTTTGGCCAAGGCATAAATGTTTTGACCAAAAATGGCTTTTTTTGACACAAAAAAAGTCGTTTCAGCCCTTTAGCCTATAAATTCAATTAATGTGTGCATAAATCCACATGCCTCTTAGGCTTTTTTTTCCATTTTTTTTGCTTTGATGGATGATGAATTTCTCTAAAAGCTTTATAAAATTTTTGATCTCTCCTCCAATTAGGCAAATCCTACTCTTTCTCCTTTTAGTAGCTTGAAATTTCTCTAATGGGGACTTGATTTTCCTTTACTAAAGGTTGTAGCTCATTTTTGGACCTATGGTTTCATGTTTTTGATTCTCACAGTAGGAGTTGTGTCCTTTAGTTGAAGAATTTGCTACAATTATAGGGGTATTCTATTCATCTAAGACACTGCCCTTTTGTCCTAGCTGTGGCACCCATTATCCTTATAAAGTGGTCGATGCATTTAGGATTTTGCCTTCATTGTCTATGAGATGGGTTCTTAAAAGGAACCGATTTTTTTGAATTCTCTATTCTCTTATTCTGATAGTCATATGGACATCCCATCTTTGTGCAAGTGTCTACTTGTTCATTTTCTTTGCCAAGTATATCATTATTACTTTTAGGAATCACTTTAGGAACTTCTAATTATTCAATGTAATAAATGACATCAGGAGAGGCTAAAACCCTTTTCCTCTAATCCTTACTAAGACTATAATAGCGTAAGATATAGAGTAATTTGGCAATGCCATTTTTTTTATAGAAGTTTGCTTTTTCTCTAAGTATTCAAGTAGCACATTTTTTCAAATAAACCACCTTTAATGAGCTTTTGCCCTCTTCTTTAGTCTACCTTTTGCTTAGAAAGCCCTTTTTGACTTTAGTTCCTAATAGACTTTTAAGGATAAATTGCATTTAACAGGTTCACCCTACCTCGACTTGGATTTTTTCTTTGAAAGTCTTTTTAGGTTTTCATTCCTAATAGTTTTTTTTTAGATCTGATTGTAGGAGAAGCTTTATTTACTAGATAACCCTCCCCCTTATGTTCTCAATTCTTATAGTTCAAAACATTTACTTCCACACATGATTCTGCATTGTTTTTTAGATACTATGCAATGGGTCCTTTAGTTAGGTGCCTTTACTAATGATAACATAAATTTCATAAACCCATGGATTCTTTTAGAGTATGTACGATGGAGTGGCTTACACAAAGTTACTTTCTGTATTATTGATCATTATGTGAGGCAGTTTAGGAAAGTTGAGGGCATTATCACTTACCCTTTATCATTTAGAGGGGGAGATCTATCTATCAATTTTGTTCCTAGATATCATGACTTATACAAGAAGTTACCCTTGAAGATCAACATTCCTTTAAAAGTTGCTTGCAACTTTCAAACTTTCGATACATATAAAGAGTGGGTGACCAATTCTTGTAGAGATAATTAATCCTATTGGTTAAAAACACAATATGAAAATTATAACAAGAGACAGAGGGTAACATACGTAAAACACTATTTCATGAATAGTGATCCCCAAGGAGCTAGGGCCCACTATGGTAGCCAGGAAAATGATAAAAATGAATTAATTAAAACTTTTAATAGAACCAATAAATCATTTTGGACCAAGAACTAGTGAATAATGATCTTAAATGAGTTTGTGCTAGGATAGCTCCGAGATGTGCCTGCATAGACTTGAAAATACCATACCCTAAAGCTTAAAAATTCCAATGAGTCTATTGGTCAAGGAATTTTAATATTTCGAGGTTGTTTGATATTTATTCAAAATTTTTAGATTACGTGAGTGAATAGTAACCTTAGTTGCCTTTAGAGTTTTGGCTTGAAATTTTACAAGGCCCTTAATGAGCATTATTGAGGATTTTTGGCAATAAAATCATGATTTTTGGAGGTCAAGAAAATTTATTTTGAATTTCTAAAATTTAAAAGAAAATCGAGTTAAAACGGGATGTTGAACTAACATATGGCATGATTCGAGCCATCCACCCTCTTAATATAAAAGGCCTTGGCACATGTGGGGGTGTCGCATGTGCCAAACACTCCATCTTTTTCCTCTTCCACCACTTAGCCGATGCTATCACCATAAAGCCCTCCCTCTATTTTTTTCTTCATTTCTCTCTCCTCACACACCCAAACCCATCAATCCTTATATGGTTCTTAGCCTTTATGATCCCTTGAAGCCTTTCTAAGTGATAAAATTTAGAAAATGAGGCTAGAAAGTGAGATTTTGAGATGAGGTTAATAATGCCACTTTTTAGTTTAAGTGATTTTCTCTCAATTTTTATTCTTATTTCAGGTAGAATTAAGTGTTAAGAATAACCATGCTTATAGATTTTGATTTGGAGTTGTATAGAATTTTTGACAATTTGTCTAAGCCTTATGTATGTATGTTTTAGTTTAAGAAAGGAAAGTTGGTGAGGAAGGCCATCCAAGGTAATAAGGTGGTCAATAAGGGTGTTTACACACCCTAGGTATGTGGATTTAATGTAATTGATGTGTGTCATGATGTGTGAGTAAGTATATGTGCATGTGGGTGTGTATGGAAATGGTGGATTATGTGTATGTGTGCATATTTGATAGAAATTGGTCATGTGAGTATGTTGGCCTAATAGAATAAAGCTTATGTGCATGAGATGTATGAAAGAAATGCATGTGCATGTGTGTGTTCTTTCGGTAGCTGAATGGTGGACATGATGGCCATGAAATGTGCATGTGTGTATGGCATGAATAGGATATGATTTATACTAGAAATTAGACTTATAAAATGCATACAATGTGGGCTTGGGAAAAAAAATTATGCATGGTAAATATATGTGGTAAATGGTAAAATGAGATAATATATGGGATATAGGTAAATTGTATTAAAATGAGAAAATGATGGCATGAAAGCATAGCATTATATGAATAAGCAATGACATAGATAATGACATTAATGTATGGAAAAGTGAATGATGTTAATGGGAAATATTATGGCTTTTAGAATGAGTACTTTAGTAATGATGGCATGAGAATGAAATCATAAACAAGACCAAATGAATAGTGATCGACTAGAAAATTGACTTGTAACTAAGAAAAATGTGATTATGTGCAAATGTACACCTTTGTGTGAAAAGTTGATAACTACATGGTTATTAGAGAATGACCTATAATTGTGTGACTAAAATTAAGAAGAGTAAGTGGCCCATATTAGTTAGACACCAACTAGATAGCTTGATCGATTAACTAGGGAATTAGTAGCTGCAGGGGTTTTGGTCTTTTTGGGCCATTGCCATATGATTGAGATGGCTAGTGCAACTATTGAGGTTCTATGATGAAACTTGCACACCCGAGTATTGGGAGGTCCACATGGACTAATCCCTGCTACCCATTGTACTTGCAAATATTGAGAGGTCCCATAGGGTTGATCCCAATTATCCAATTAAAAAGAGATGATGTTTGGGATATTAAGAGGTCCTACGGGGCTAATCCTTGCTATCCTTATAGATGTTGGGAGGTCTAGTAGGGCTGATCCCTAACATTTTCCACTCGGTATTAAGAGGTCCCAAGGTATTTATCCTTACTATTAGATAGATATGGGTAGGTACATCTATCGAGGTCTAAAATATGGACCATTACATAGTTTAGATCCTGCTATCCAGTGTCTTTAAGTGTAATCTTACCAGTATGGGCCTAATCAAGATAAATGGAACACAACTATAATGATAATGATTGAATTAAATCACTGACATTTCTAATTTGATTGCATATGTTGAATGTAACCTAGCAAATTTAATTAAATTAAAAGAGAGAAAAACTACGAAATAATAAGACATCCTAAAACATAATAGAGTTGCATGTAACTGATTTTGCAGATGTACATGACTAGCCTAATGCATGCCTATTGCATGATTTTGTATATGACATGTATTTATTACATTAAATTCATCACTGAGTTTATACTTAGTGTATTAGTGTTCCAATGCGTAGGTTGTAGATACTAGCTGTTCAGCCTCAACGTGCACAGTGTAGTGGATCAGCCATCTTAGGGTATATTTTTGTTTACTTGTATATGTTTAGAACTAGGGCACTCAAGTATAGAGGGTGTAGGGCCCAAGATAATGTCATGAATAGTCATAGATAATGTTATGAATAGTCATCCTTTTAGTATATATATGTATAATAGTTTGTAAATTATAAAAGTGTGAACTGACAAGTGATTGCCTATATAATTGCATATTTATGTGGTCGCTATTGATATATGCAAGTCGAGACCCTATGTTTTGTTACTATGATTAAGATGCTGATTAAGTTATTAGAGGACCAAATGGGTCCAAGAGTTAAGGAGTTGAGTATAATGGTTATAGAAGTGTGATTTTATAGGTTTAAAATTTTACTTTGTCACCCAGGTAGCAATTATGCTGCCCAAATTTTCATATGGTGTGAACCTGTGTGATTAAATGGTTTATAGTCATTTATAAGTAGTATAAGAATAATAAATCATCATAATGCAGTAATACTGATAAAGAACCCTTAGCTTAGAAAAGACCATAAGTGTTAAATGAATGGTGTCGGGGTAAAATTAGGATAGGTGACCTACGGGAAGTAGCATTTTTGGTCAGGTTCTTTTAAGAATCAGGCAGGGGGTGTTACATTAGGTGGTATCAGAGCATGTTTAGGTGTTTTTAGGCCTAGTATACATGAGTGCCATGGTTTAAGGTTCTGTATTCCATAAAGTTGCACTGTGTGAGGCTAATTGTTTGTGTTTCTGTAGTTGTGCATGATGAGCGAGTTGACCCCATTAGATCGAGGAGAAAAGGTGGTAAGTTATGATCCTACCACTATACATGGACCTGATGTGAGTGCAGCCATGCTAGTGCTGAGTAATACAACACACATTATCTAGAAAGAGTGAAAAAGATGGGGGCTTTAGACTTTTTGGGCTTAAAGAAGGATGATGCGATGAGGGCTGAATATTAGTTGGAATAGACTATTAGGATATTAGGGCAGCTTGAGTGTACAAATGAGGGAAGTCTAAAATATGCCACCTCACTCCTCTAGAAAGAAGCTTTCCATTAGTGGGACACCACAAAGAGAAGAAAAGCTGCAGCTAATGTGACATGGGAGTTCTTTCTCTAGGAGTTCTAGAAGAGATACATTCTTGAATCTTACAAGGGTAAAAAGAGGCAGGAATTTTTAGACTTGAAACAAGGAAGGAGATTAGTATCAGAGAACGAGAAGGACTTTGCTTGGTTGAGCAGGTATGCTGAGGAGTTCATACCCATAGAGGAGGAGAGATGTAAGAGGTTCGACAAAGGCCTTATGTAGACTTATGGATGTAGATTGCTATTACTCAGATTAGAGAGTTTTTAGCACTTGTATCATTTGTTTATGCCATGGAAGAGATGGTATAGGAGAAGAGAGACCTTTTCCAAAAGAAGAGGCCATTCACAGCTAGCCAGACTAGTTCAACACTTAGGGCAAGAAAGAAGTAAAAGGAGTCCTAGGCTACATAACAGTCCTAGAGGCAGGGACAAGCACAAAGGTTAGGTCAAGCTTCCTCATTTAGACCTTGACCCACATAGCAAGCCTCTAGTGCCCTCATATCTATAGTAAAGAGTGCACCCTCGGTGTGTGGGACGTGCAATAGGAGGCATTAGGGACAGTGTTGGTAGTCTAAGTAAGGAGAATGTTTTGTTTGTGGAGCCAGGGATCATTTTTAGAAGGATTGTCCACAAAAGTAGGTTGATGCTACCTAGATGCAAGCTTCCTTACTAACATCTAGTCGAGGATAGAGGGAGAATAAGAATGACAAGCCAAGTACCAATCAGAGAACCAAATCAAAGATGCGAGCCCCAACTTGCCATTATGCTATTTGAGCCCATGAGGAGGAAGAGGCACCTAATGTGATCGCATGTACTTTCCTTTTATTTGATGTACCTCTTTTGGCTTTGATAGACCTAGGATCTACATATTGTTATATCTACACTACATAAGCACTAGGTAGAGGACTAGAGTCTAAGCTTATAGATATTGACATCTTGGTGATCAGCCTTATTAAGTAGAGTGTGATAGTGAATTGAGTATATAGACATTGTCCTCTAATGATTCAAGATCGAGTATTCTCAGTTAACCTTTTTGAACTTCCTTTTAATGAGTTTGATGTAATTTTGGGTATGGATTGGCTATCTGAACACAAGGACACGGTTAATTGCGAGCAAAAGAGGTTTACTCTCAGGGCAACTGAGGGTTATGAGGTGATAGTAGTTGGTGAGAGAATGCCTTGCCTAACATTATCTCAACTATGATAGCTAGGTGACTCATCTAGAAGGGATGTGAGGCATACCTAGATCATGTGGTTAACACTAGTACTACACCACTAAACATTGACTAGATACTTATAGTGTCAGAGTTCCCTAATGTGTTCCCAGAGGAGTTACCAAGATTACCACCACAAAGAGAGTTAGACTTTAAGATTACCACTCCTATGTCTATTACTCCATACTAGATGGCACCTATAGAGTTAAAGGAATTAAAGATCCAGTTGTAGGAATTGTTAGATAAAGGCTTCATTAGGTTGAGCACTTTACCTTGGGGAGCACTCATGCTATTTGTAAAGAAGAAAGACGAGTTGCTTCAGTTGTGCATTGACTATAAATAATTGAATAAGGTGATAGAAAAGAATAAATATCCATTGCCTAGAATTGATGATCTCTTTGACTAACTTAGAGGTGCTAGTGTGTTCTCCAAGATAGACTTGAGATCAGGGTATCATTAGTTGCGGATTAAAGAAGTTGATATTCCAAAAACCACTTTTAGAACTATATGCTGGTATTATAAGTTCTTAGTGATGCCTTTTGGACTCACTAATATCTCAGTAGCTTTTATGGACTTGATAAATAGAATCATGAAGCCTTACTTAGACTAGTTTGTTATGGTTTTCATTGATGACATTCTAGTATACTCCAAGAGATGGGAGGAACATAAGCAGCATTTAAGAATAGTGATACAAACTCTGAGAGAGAAACTACTGTATGCAAATTTTAGTGAGTTCTAGTTAAAGGAAGTAAATTTTTTAAGCCACATTGCATTAGTGGAGGGTATCAAAGTTGATCTAAGCAAAGTTAAAGCCATGATAGAATGGAATCCTCCTAAGAATGTAATAGAGATTTAAAGCTTCCTAAGATTGGTAGGGTATTATAGGAGATTTGTAAAAGGCTTCTCTATGATTGTAGTTTTATTGACTAAATTGCTGAGGAAGGATGTGAAATTCATATGGGATGACAAATGTCAAGTAAGCTTTGATAGGCTAAAGGCAATGTTAATTGAAACCCTTATTCTTACTTAACCTGAGTAAGGGAAAGATTTTGTGATTTACAATGATGCGTCCCATAATAGACTTAGTTGTGTATCGATATAGGAATGTAAGGTGATTGCTTATGCTTCAAGGTAGTTAAAGCCACATGAGAGAAATTACCCCACATGATTTGGAGCTAGTTGCAGTTGTATTTGCATTGAAAGTGTAGAGGCACTACTTATATAATGAAAAATGTTACATCTACACTGACCATAAAATCTTGAAGTACCTCCCCACACAAAAAGAACTAAATTTGAGATGATGACACTGGATGAAGTTCATAAAAGATTATGATTGTTTAATTAACTACCATCCAAGAAAAGCTAATGTGGTAGCTAATGCTTTGAGTTAAAAGTTCACAGCTGCTATGAGAGCTTTAAATACTCGGATGTAGTACATTGAAGGTGATGCCATTTTAGTAGAGTTAAAGGTAAAACTTGACTTCAAGCAACAAGTGAAGGAAGCATAGATACGAGATACACAAAATGATAGATAAAGTTAAAGGGGAAAAGACCATTGACCTTGAGTTTAAAGAGGATGGCTTTCTTTATGACCATGACATATTATTTGTACCTGAGGTAAATGAACTAAGGACATAAATTTTGAGGGATACATATAAAGCTCCATATTCTATATAACTAGAAAGTATAAAGATGTACCTTGATTTGAAGTGCCACTACTGGTGGCTAGGGATCAAAATGAGATGTTGTAGAATATGTAACTCGATGTCTGACATGTCAGTAGAGCATTCGGTTCCTTTTGGACTGTTACATCCTATAGTAATCCCATAGTGGAAATGGGAGAAAGTCATTATAGACTTTGTGATAGGTTTGCCAATGGTAAGGAATAAATGTGATGTAGTTTGGGCGATTATGGATAGATTGACCGAGATAGCTTATTTTATACTAGTCAGAATGGACTACTCCTTAGATAAGCTAGCATGGTTGTATATTGATGATATTATGAGATTACATAGAGTACTATTGGCTATCATTTCTGATTGAGACCTGTATTTTACTTTCAGATTTTGGAAAAAAGTTACAAGAAGCTTTGGGTACTCATCTAACTTTTAACACTGCCTTCCATCGATAGATAGATGAATAGTCGAATGGGTGATACAAGTTTTCAAAGGTATGTTACACAGCTATGCCATTGACTTTAAAAGAAGCTAAGATTAGTATTTATCTCTAGCTGAATTTGCATATAATAACAAATACCAAGCTAGTTTGAGTATGGCACCTTATGAGGCATTGTATGGCAGAAGGTACAGGACTCTACTGTGTTAGAGTGAAATAGGTGAGAGTAAATTAATAGGACTTGACTTGGTCAAAGATGCTGAAGAAAAGGTCAGAATTATAAGAGATAGATTAAAGGTAGCCACAGATCATTAGAAGTCATATGCTAACTTGAAATAGAGACATTGAATATAAAGTTATTGAAAAAGTATTTCTGTAAGTGTGGCCATGGAAAAAGATACTTAGGTTCGGTAAGAAAGGAAAATTAAGCCCCAGATTTATTAGTCTATATAAGGTTATAGAACATGTGGCATTAATGGCATATCGATTAGCTTTGCCACTAAAATTGTAATAAATTCATAACGTGTTCCATATCTCGATATTAAGGCAATATCATTCAGATCCTTCACAAATCATAGTTGTAGAAAAAGTTCAGGTGTAGCTAGATTTAACATATGAAGAGGAACCAGTGTAGATCCTAGCTAAGGAGACCAAGCAGCTGAGAAATAAAGTCATACCATTGATAAAGGTGATATGGAAGCATCACAAAATAGAGGAAGCTACCTGGGAAAGCGAGGAGCAAATGAAAGCTCAAGATCCACAACTATTTTCATCATGTAATTTTGAGGATGAAATTCCTTAAGAGGGGAAGGATTGTAATGCCCATAAAATAATATTTCATGAACAATACCTCTAAGGCATGAATAGTGACCCCTGAGGAGCCGGAGCCCACTATGATAGCCAAAAAGGGGAATACTAGTCATAAAACTTTGATGGGCTAAAAAATGATAAAAATGAATTAATTAAAACTTTTAGGAGAACCAATAAATCATTTTGGACAAAGAACTAGTGAATAGTGACCTTAAATGAGTTAGTGTTGAGACAGCTTAAGATGTGCCCGAATGGACCTAAAAATACAATGCCCTAAAGCTTAAAAATTTCAATGAGTCTATTGGTGAAGGAATTTTAATATTTTAAGGTCATTTGATATTTGTTTAAAATTTTTAGATTATGTAGGTGAATAGTAACCCTAGTTGCCTTTGGAGTTTTGGCTTGAAATTTTATGAGGCCTTTAATGGGCATTATTGAGGATTTTTGGCTTTGAAATAATGATTTTTAGAGTTCTAGAAAATTTATTTTGAATTTTTGAAGTTTAAAAGAAAATCGAGTTAAAACGGACTGTCGGATCAACACGTGTCATGATCCGAGCCATCCACCCTTTTAATATAAAAGGCTTTAGCATATGTAGGGGTGTTATATATGACAAACACTCCATCTTCTTCCTCTTTCACCCCTTGGTTAACACATTACTATAAAGCCTTTCCTCTATTTTTCTTCATTTTTCTCTCTTCACATATCTAAACCCACCAATCCTTACATGGTTCTTGGCCTTTATGATCCCTTAAAGTCTCTCTAAGTGATATAATTGAGAAAGAGAGGCTAAAAAGTGAGATTTTAAGATGAGGTGAATAATGCCATTTTTTAGTGTAAGTGATTTTCTCTCAGTTTTTATTTTTGTTTTTTTATAGTATTAAGTGTTCTAAGAACAACTATGTTGATAGAATTTGATTTGGAGTTCTATAAAATTTTTGAGAATTTTTCTAAGCCTTATATATATACATTTTAGGTAAAGAAAGGAAAGTTGGTAAAGGAGGTCATCTAAGGTAATAAGGTGGTGAATGAGGATGTTTACACACCTTAGGTATGTGGATTTAATGTAATTGATGTGTAACATGAGGTGTGAGTATGTATGTGTGCATGTGAGTGTGTATAGAAATGGTAGATTATGTGTATGTGTGCATGTTTAATGGAAATTGGTGATGTGAGTATGTTGGCATGATAGAATAAAGCTTATGTGCATGACTTGTATGAAAGAAATGCATGTGTATGCGTGTGTTCTTATGGTGGCCGAATGGTGGACATGATGGCCATGAAATGTGCATGTGTGTATGGCATGAATAGGACATGGATTTATACTAGAAATTAGACTTATAAAATGCTTATAATTTGGGCTTGATTAAAAGAAATGATGCATGGTAGATATATGTGATAAATGGTAAAATGAGATAATATGTGGGATTTATCTAAAAATTTATTAAAGTGAGAAAATGATGGCATGAAAGCATGGCATTATATGAATAAGCAATGGAATAGATAATGACATTAATGTATAGAAAAGTGAATGATGTTAATGGGAAATATTATGGCTTTTGGAACAAGTACTTTAGTAATGATGGCATGAGAATGGAATCATAAACATGACTAAATAAATAGTGATTGACCGATAAATTGACTTGTAACTAGGGAAAATATGAATATGTGCAAATGTGCACCTTTGTGTGAAAAGTTGATGATTGCATGGTTGTTAGAGAATGACCTATAACTATGTGACTAAAATTAAGAAGATTAAATGGCCTATATTAGTTATACACCCACTGGATGGGTTAATCAATCAATGAAGGAATTAGTAGCTACTAGGGGTTTTTGTCCTCCTAAGCTATTGCGATATGATTGAGATGGCAGGTGCAGCCGATGAGGTTCTATGATGAACCCTACACACTAAGGTAGTGGGAGGTTCACATGGGCTGATCCCTGCTATCC
>CANXYI010260118.1:0-20959 GCA_948208565.1 Hura crepitans | reverse complement strand
AAGAAGAAGAAGAGTAAACTTCCATGTTCGTGGGACAAAAGTTTAATAGAGTTGCCTCTATATCTAGTAGTGTAGTGAGGTAGATGTCATCAGTAGCTCAAGCACCACTAGCATTTTTAGAAGAGATGTCACTACTATTATGATAGGTTACAATGATTGCTCCACCACCAGCACCACAGTAGTAGGATGTTCCTTTAACTTTTCAAAAGAATTACTTGGAGAGAGATTTAAGAGGATAGGAGCTAAAGATTTTAAAGGAAAAGGTGAAGTGAATCTTAAAATAGTTGAATATTTGTTTGTTCACACTGAAAAGATAATAAAGCGAATACACTGTACACCTACAGAGAAAGTGATCTATGCCACATCCTTACTTTAAGAGGAAGCCTCAAAATGGTGGAATGATTTAACTGATTATAAGATAGAAGAGGAGATGGGTTAGAACTGCTTTCTAAAGGAATTTTATAAGAAATACATTCTTAAGGACTACTTGGATAATAAAAAACAATAGTTTATGGACCTCAGATAGAAGTAGAAGTTTATGGGAGAGTATAAGAAGGACTTCTCCATTCTTAGCCACTATGCTATGGACACTATTACTACTAAGGCTGATAAGTGAAAGTAGTTTGAAAAAAGGATTACATGTTGAGATTAAGTCTTAAGTGGTTCCCATGAAGATTAGAGACTTTAATTGGCATGTTATAGCCTATTATTGGATAAAGAAGATATAAAAGGAGAAGTGGGAATACTATTAAAAGAAGAAATCTTTTGGTCCAAGAGCATCTAGCTTTACTCATCAGCTAGGCAAGAGGTTTAGAGGTAGTCTATTTAAAACACCACAATAATCTCAAAAGCAGGGTCAGCCTCAAAAAGATAGGCTAGGGGTATAAGGGTAAGGCTAGGTAGTAGTCACAAGTAGCCAGTACACTAGTTTCCATAGTCAAGAGTGGTCAGGTTCCTTAGTGCTTGACTTGCCTTAAGCCATAAAAAAGAGAGTGCTGGAAGAGTAGGCCTAGAGTAGGCTTGGAATGTGGTTTACTAGATAATTTCTTACATGATTATCCTACAAGAGCTTATGCTATTAGAGATCTATACATAAATATACCAAAAGGTTAGAAGGGAGATTGAGGAGATAGATTGGATAGATCTCAAAGGGATAATGTTGAGTCCAGAGATGAGCACAGAGCCCTTACATGATAGTATGCCATTATGGCATGTGTGGAGGCTGATGAGCCAAATGTTATAGCTAGTACATTTTATCTTTTTAACTCTCCTATTTTATCTCTAATTGATTCGTAGTCTGCACATTTATATGTTTACACATAATAGGAACAAGACCAAGGGTTAGTTTTAGTACCACTTGACATAAAGATCATGGTTAACCTATAGATCATTGTTAGTAACCCCATAAGCCAACATGTGGTAGTTGATCGATTATATAGAGATTACCCTTTACAGATACAAAACCATCAGTTAGTTGCCAACTTATTAGAACTACCTTTTAATGAGTTTGACTTGATATTATGCATGGAATGGCTATCCAAATATTAAGTGATTTTATATTACAAGCATAAGATGTTGACTCTCTAAACTGATGATGGGTCTAAAATCAAAGTTGTTAGAGAGAGGATCAACTTCTTGTCTAATGTAATATCTATAGTGGTGATTCATATAATGGGTTGGGGTGTGTTTTAATGCAAGAGGGCAAGGTAGTTGCCTATACTTCTAGGTAGTTGAAGCCACATGAGAAGAGCTACCCTACTCATGATATACAACTTATGATAGTGTTTGAATTGATAATCTAGAGACACTATTTATACAGAGAGATGTGTTATGTGTATGCTGATTATAAGAGTTTAAAGTATCTTCCGACATAAAAGGAGTTGAACTTGAGGTAAAGACAATGGATGGAGTTGATTAAAGACTATGACTATTTAATTAATTATCATTCTAGTAAGGCTAATGTAATGGCTGATGCTCTTAGCAGGAAGTTCATGGTAGCCATGAGAGCTCTGAATGTCGAGCTTAAATTTATTCTTAATAGTGCTTTATTAGCAAAGATGTAAGTTAAAGCCTACTTTTTTACAAAAAAATTAAAGATAGTTAGAAGGATGATCATAGGTTAATGAGTGTGATAAGTGCCATCTAAGAGGGGAAGCCATTTAAGTCTAAGCTAAAGAATGATGCTTATTTGTATTACCATGATAGAATTTGTGTTCCAGATGTGGAAAAGTTAAAGAAATAGATTCTCGATGAGGCTTACAATGCTCCTTATGTTATGGATCTAAGTAGCACAATGATATATTAAGACTTGATATTGTCCTATTGGTGGCCTGGAATAAAAAGAGACATATTAGAGTTCATGACCAAATGCCTTACTTGTTACCAGGTGAATACAAAACATCAAGTTCCATATGGATTGTTGTGACCTATAGTGATTCCAGAATGGAAATAGGATAAGATAACTATAGATTTTATGGTTTGATTACCTATGACAAAGAGCAACTGTGATTCAATATGGGTTATGGTGGATTATCTTACTAAGGCAACTTATTTTATACCAGTGAGGATGGACTATTCAATGGAGAAACTTGCTAAATTATACACTAATGAGGTCATTAGCTTGCATGAAGTGCCATCTTTAATTATATCTGATTAAGATCCATGATTCGCTTTAAGGTTCTAGAGGAAACTTTAAAATGCCCTAGGTACTCAAATAAGTTTTAGAAAATCATTTCATCCGTAGACTGATAGGCAATTAGAAAGGGTTGTTCAAGTAATCTTGTGATACTTGAGTGATTTCATGTTATGATTTATATGTATGATGATAAGCTTATGTGGAAACATTATTTCTAAGTGCTTGGGGATATGTTAAGGAGTTCTGTCATTAAGTTTAAAGGTAGTTAGGATTAGTATCCAGAATTAATAGAGTTTGCATATAATAATAGCTATCAAACAAGTTTAGACATTTCTCCTTTTGAGGCCCTATATGAAAAGAAGTGTATGACTCCCTTATGCTAGAGTGAGCTCAGTAAACCTAAGCTTATGGGAAAAGATTTGATTAAGGATGCCAAGGAGAAGGTGAAAATCATCAGGGATAGATTGAAAGCAACTTTTGATAGATAAAAGTCTTATGTTGATCTCAAGAGGAAAGATGTGGAGTTTAAAGTGGGAGACAAGGTGTTTTTCAAGGTTTTGCCATAGAAGAAAGTCCTACATTTTGGCAAGAAAAAAAAAGCTATGTTTGAGGAAAAAAAAAGCTATGTTTGAGAAAAAAAAGCTAAGTTTGAGGTTTATTGGGCCATATGAAGTCACAGAACATGTGAGGCTAGTAGCCTATAGACTACCACTACAACTTTAGTAAACGCATGATGTCTTCAATGTCTCCATGCTTAGGAGATACAAATCTAATCTGACACATGTTTTAGCTATGAGGGAAGTTGATGTTAGGCTAGATTTTTCTTATAAAGAAGAACTTGTCAGAATTATGTCCAAAGAGGTTAAAGAACTGAGAAATAAGATAGTCTCTCTAGTGAAAGTTACTTAAAAGCACCATGGGATGGAGGATACAACATAAGAAATAGAAGCTCATATGAAAGAGTAGTACCTTCACCTATTTGAACCAAGTAATGTTGAGGATAACATTTCTTTTGAGAGGGGAAGTAATGTAATGACTCGAAAATCTCGAATTTTATGAATAGAACTTCTCCAAGGATAAATAGTGTTCTCAAGACCTAGGATACATTGAAGCCATTGGATGAAAGTATTAATCAAAAAATAATATTGGGCAAAGTTTAAAATAAATTGAAAGTCATTTGATTGGTTAAAAATGTTAAAGAAGTTTTTACGGTAATGTCTTATGAATAGTGACCAAGGCAAAGTTGAAAAATAAAATATTTTCAAAGTTGCTCAAAAAATTGAGGGACTTATATGACTTGATACTCAAAAATTCTAACTAGCTTTTTAGCACTGGAATCAGATATTTTGGAGGTCGGAAAGTATTTTATTTGAAAATCGGGTAACATAAAAATAGTGTGATAATTTGGTTTCTTTCATTTTTAAGCTCCAATTTTTAGAAAATTGGTGGGCCATAATTAAGTTAATTTTTAAATGATTAATCAAAGTTAACTGGGGTTTAAAAGAGGAGGAAAAAGGGATAAAAGAGAGGGAAAATGGATAAAAATAATTTAATTTTTGGAAAGTATAAATAGAGACAAATGGCATTAAAATTAGTCAAACATCTTTTCCTTCACCTCTATAGAAGCTAATGGCTTCTCTATGTCCTTTCCTTTATTTTTTCTCTTTAAACCACCAAATTAAATCTCATCTGTCTCAATTGATCAAATCGCATGTGCCTCTATGACCTCAATAGCTTGTAAGAAGCGAGAAAGTTGAAAGAAAATAAAGATTTTTATTTGATTTTAATTGGGATAAATAGTAACCATTTTTTATTCGTGTAAGAATTTTTGAAACCTGGCATTTTTCCTATATTCCTTAAGTGTCCAAAAGCATATTTATGCTTTTGTTTTGTCATTTTACATTTTTTTATTTATTACAAATTTTTAAAAATTGAATCTAAAATGGGTAGTTGAGAAAATGGATAAAACATGGGATAAAGGGAAAATGAAGATGTGAGTGGTCTTTAGGGTCATATTATGGTCATTTTAGTATTTGAAATTGATTTATTTCATGAATGTTTAAGAATGCCCTAAATATCCATTATATTAGTTATATGTAGTTGTATGTATTAAATTAATTAAAGTGGCTTGAATTGTGTAATTTGTCATATGAATGAAATTATATGATGCATAAATATTATGCGTGATGTATAAAATGCATAAGAAATAATGGTATTAGTATAAAGTAAGGAAATAGACCATTGCATGAATGGGTTATATGGTTTCCTTATTATATATGAGCTAGTTTACATAAGTGTGTTACATGATTATGTTAAATTGAAGTAAGAAGGTTGATATATGTGTGAAAATACACAAATAGAGCACGGTTGGAAGCGTGGTGGCTGATTTGCCTCAAAGAAGTTAAACGTGAATATGCCTATTGATTTTATGTGCATAATGTAAAATATGATAGCCTAAACTATAAAAATAGCTAAATGTATTGAAATGGTAAAAATGTGTCTCTTTTTGATGTGTGGAAACCTTATGGCCAAATGGCCTTAATGGATGTTTGAGAGTGTGTGATATGTCAGAATACACCTAAAAGAGATGTTAGGTATGGTAGTTGACTTATTAGTTACATAATGATGATTATGTTGCTTTAATGGTAGTATGATGCATGAATACACATAATGTATATATGCATGAGGTTATGTGTTGCCATATGCAAGATTTAGGTTTTATGAGCATTCTTGTATGATGCATTATGTAAAGATATGGACATGGTGTATGTCAAAAGCTTAATGGCCAAATGGTCCAACTAGGCAAAACTTAATGTAAAATTACTTTAAGTTAAGAAGGATATGACCATGATATGATAAAACTAAGATTGGCAAACATAATTTAGGCATGTATGATTACATGTGTGCAAATGTACACTTTTCAATGTGACATTTCAGTAACATGAGGTATATGATCAAATTAATACTTAAAATTGCTCAATTACCTGGTATGGTCATTTGTTGACCTTACCTTGTTTAAAAGCTATTATAAGCTTTGTTTAAATGGTGGAACTAAAAATAATTATGTTTAATGGCCCATATGCTTAACAACCTAGACAGATAAGTTAATTGGTCAACTAGGGGTATAGTAGCAGCTGCTAGGGCATTATGGTGAATTTTAAATGTTTTTGCTCTTTGGGTTCACTTTTAGTTTAATGCAAAGGCTCATATATGTTTGATCTTTTGATTCAAGATGGTAGATGAACTTTAGGTTTATAAATGATCGTAATAGCCATCATGTTATGTTTGATCTTTGGATCTATGTTGGTAGGTAAACCTTTTGAGTTCATAGAGGTTGTACTAGCTATCCAACCTTGGTATCCATAGGACATTTGTTTTGGTTATATGGGCAAATAAAAATGACATTTGGAAATGTTTAATTATGAACTTTGTCTTTATGCATGAAATTACCTAATTGATATGTGGAATGAACTAACCATGTTCCTATATGAATTATACCATTTTTATACTAATACTTAACTCGTGTATAGTTATGTAGCATTTTACAAATCATAGACTATACATGTTGTGATAAATGAGAAAAAAGGTTATCTTTATTAATGATGCAAAAAAATGTATTAATTAGTTTGATTTCACTGCTAAGCAAATTGCTTAGCATATCATTTTGTTTGCAATATTAGGTCGGAAGGATAATTTGAGCTTAAGCCTTAAGACATCTATTTAAGCAAGAGAAGGTCACTATTTTGGTACTTTTTGGTGTATCTAGTTAGTTTATGAGATATATAGACATAGTAAAAAAATTGTTATGATAGATGTAATTAGTCTTAGGCCTAAATAGATATGCTTTTGTAATTTAAACTTATATGTAGTCTATGAACTTATTTTAAATGTTTTAAACTATTTTATGCATTATTGTTGTCTCTTCCTGAGATTGAAACTATATTGATGTTGATTGTTGATTTGGACTAATAAAGAGGATCACAGAGTTAGAGATTTGATTGAGAAATGTTTTAGAATTATTTTTCTTGATTGCAAGTTACTATTCAAATTTAAGGATAATGCCAAGTACAACTATTATGCTCCTAAAATTTTGGCATGAGGATTCTCAAATTCGAATATGTAACTCATTTTTTAAAAAGTTTTTGGAAACTCACATCTTAGTGATTTAAGTACACCTTATCAAATGTTTTAAGTAATGTTATATGTCATGAGATTAGGTTGCATGTTATGTGCACACACCTTTGTCATGTTTGGTGATTGGTTGGCAACCAGTGTGTCACAAAAACTAGATGCTCTAAGACTAGAAGATCTCTCTTTTTTTAATTGTATTTTTGCTTCTCCTTCTGCACTTTTTCAATGGAGTAGCATACCATAACAAGCTGAGTAAAGTCCCTAATCTTCATAGGAACTACTTGAGACTTAATCTTAACATGTAACCATTTTTCAAAGTGCTTGCACTTACCGGCCTCTATAGAGATAATATACTTAGCATAATGGCTAAGCATAGAGAAATCCTTCTCTTACTCCTCCATTAACTTTTGCTCGTGTTTGAAGTCCATGAATTACTACATTCTATCATCCATATAATCCTGAAGAATGTATTTCTTGTAAAACTCTTCCAAGAAAAGTCTTAAGTCAATTCATCCTCTGACTTGTATTATGTTAAGTCATCCCACCATTTTGAGGCTTCTTCTCGAAGTAAAGAGATGGCATAGATAACTTTCTTTGCCAGTGTATAGTGTATCTATTTTATTATCTTTTCAATGTGATCTAACTAATATTCTGCTACTTCAGGATCCCCTTCACCTTTTCCCTTAAAATTTTTAGCTCTCATTCTCTTAACTCTCTCTAAGTAAGTCTTCTGGAGAGCTAAGGGGATATTTTATTGCTGTGGTGCTCGAGGTGGAGTAGCCACTATAGCCTGTCATAATAGCTATAACATTTCTTGCAAAAATACTGGTGGAGCCTAGGCTACTAATGACACTTGTCTAGCAGCATCCTAGATATAGATGCCACTTTATTAGACTCTTGTTCCACAGACACAAAAGCCTATCCCTCCTTTTTCTTCTTGCGGTGCACTCATTTTAACTATAGGCACAATAACAACTGATAATCCATAGTATCATTAAATTATGTTATTTATAGAGTTAACTTTTACAAAACTCTTATATTGCTAAGGAATGCCTAAACTAGTGCTCTAATACAATAAAATGTGGCACCCTTTACCTTGTTCAATTGCTAGCCAGTCGTCGAATGCAATGAAAGAGTGCACACATAACATGCCATCCAATCTCTTCTTATATAATGTCATTTAAAACACCTAGTCTCATTTAATAATACATAGAAATATGAGTTTTCAAAAACTTTTCAAAAATCGAGTAACATGTTCAAAAATTAGGAATCATTGTGCCAAAATTTTGATAGCATAATGGCTGGGCACTATCTCAAATTTTGAATAGTAACCTATAATCAAGAAAAACACTTCTAAAATTTTTCAGATTCATTTAATTAACTTTGTGATGCATTTGATCACTCCAAATCCATAATCAACATCAACATAGTCTCAACCTCAAGAAGAGACAACAACCATGCATAAAACCATTAAAAATATTTAAAATACAGTTATAAAAACACATACAAGTTACAATTACAACATGTTGTGGTTTAGGCCTAAGACTAATGACATCAAACATAAGAGTGAATTTCTATTGTCTATACATCTCATAATCTAATTAAAATTAGCAAAATATACCAAAAATGTGGTATTCTCTTACTTGTATGGATGTTCTAAGGCTTGGGCTCAATTGTCCTCCTTACCTACATATCGCAAATTAAAATGATGCACTAAGCAAATTGCTTAGTGGTGTAATCAAAATAACTTTTTCTTAATGCCATAAATCCTTATTCATATATGATTAAACTAATAATACTTATGATAGACATACTGTCATTCATCTCATTTATAAGTATCATTTAACATAAAGATAATTAAAATGCACATTGGTGTAACATACATTAAATGCCATTTATACATGTTATCCATGTTGTAAATAATGTATATAGTGTATACCTAATATCATTTTTCAAAATCATGACATAAACTGTGTAGTATAAGTAAAAGACCATTTAAGTTCATTTTAAATTCATAAGGTTGTCTTTATAATGCCTATGTTAATGAGAACATATATACTATAGATAATGGGATCATTGTGTATAGTGGTCCACATTTTGGACCTGAATGACTGTTGCACAAGTGTAGATGTATAATGATCCCTACTAGACATGAACAGTGGCTGTACCTGCATAGACACATACAGTGGCCATGTAGGACCTAAATGGTAGTTGCATTTGTATAGAAACCAAAGATCATAAAATATAGGTTTCGGTTCAGACTAAAAGTTAACCTGTAAACTAACACCAAGCACTAAAGTGCCTTAGTAGCTACTATTTATCCCTAGTTAACCTGTCAACCTATCCATATTAGGTTGTTACTCATATGGGCTATTATCATGTATTATTAATTTCACCATCATATTAAAGTTTAAATGACTCGATTTAACCTTGACATCATCCCAATTTGGTTAAACTAGGAATATTGTGCTATTTCTCATATTTCGATGATTAAGCATCAATTCACATGCACTAATCACTCACATGTATCACATATTCCCATAATAGGTTTACATACACATTTTAGCAATAAAATGTCCATTTCTCACTTGTGAGTCTATGCAATAAATCATTTTGGCCATTATATATGCACACACTCACATTCATGCTATGTTCCTAATCATAAATTCATTACTTATTTCTAGCAACATCATACTCTTAGTTATTCAACCCATTTGGCCAAGAAAAAATAAGCATCAAAGTATGCTTTTCATTTCACAACATATCCAATTTCACTTTTATATGTTCCCATTAGGCCATAAATGCTCAAAGTTAACCTTTAGCTAACATGATGTTTAATGTTATGCATATATATATTCATATTCCATTCACATACTCATTATTGCATACATATGTTCTTGCTTCCTTTAAAATTCTTCTTATACTTCATAAGGTACAATTACTTTAATAATTCATCAACCTTGTCTAATTACATACACATAATCATCACATACACATAATTAAGCTTAAGTGACCATTCAGCCTAAAGCTTCACACACACATTTACATGATGCACTTTTATCAAATTTCATCACATCACATGTTCAGAATTTATAATTCATCATTCAAAGTCCATATATGCTAAACTACCTACACAAGACAACAAATACACACATACACTTTCTCAAGGCCATTTGACCATAAATGTCCATACACACACAACACTATTTATTTCATCATATAACATCCATTCATATCCTATTTTACCCCATAAACTCAATTTACATGTCAATTTCCCATTTACCTAATACATTTTTACATATACATACAATTGCATACTTACATACAACATGTAAAAGTTAAGGCATGCATTTAATGCACATGTTAAGTTGATTACACATACCTAGTGCATCCAAAATACTCCATAGGCTCAATTAAACCTTTGTTCTCCCTTTATCATGAGCCCTCTTTGATTCGGTAACTGCCATTTACATATTTGATTTAGAAAAATTTGTATATATTCATATGAACAACAAAAATTAAAAATGATCACATTATATGACTCTTGGGCATGTCTAGGTTAAAGGAAAAATATTGGCAATTAGAAATTCTTAGTTGAACAAAAAAGTGTCACTATTCACCCTACTAAAAGTCTAGCCAAATCTCCTAAAATTCTTTGAATTTTCCACTTCTAATGAGCTTTAAAAGATGTGAAGGCACCCGAGATTGGCTCAATTGAAGAAAATAAAGCTTAGATAATGGCACAAAGAAGAAAAATAGGGAGGAGAGGGAGAAGAAGTCGATGACTTCTTCTCTGGAGAAGGGAGGAGTAGGTTTGAGCCATCTTAGGCATTTTGACCTCTTATATATATTCCCAAAAATTAATTCTATTTTTTCAAAATTTCCACTTTTTTCTTCCATTTTTCTTCATCTTTTATGATATATTTAACTTCAATTAACCATTCAAAAATTCATTTAATTATGGCCCCAGAACCTTTTAAAAATTGAAACTCGAAAAATGTGAAAAATTGAATTATAATACCATTATTATGTTTCTTGATATTCAAATAAAATACTTCCCGACCTCTAAAAATTCCAATTCTTATGCCATTAGGCTAATTAGAAATTTTGAGTATTAGACCATATAAGTCCCTGTAATTTTTTAAGCAACTTAGAAAATATTTTATTGTTCAACTTTGCCATAGTCACTATTCACAAGACTGCTGTAAAAACATTCTTAACATTTTTAACCAATGAAATAACTTTCAATTGATTTCAAACTTTGCCCAAATTCTTTTATGAATAATAATTTCATCTAGTAGCTTTAGTGTATCCTAGGTCTCAAGAATAGTCTTTATTATGGAAAATTATTATTCACAAAAGTCAAAATTTTCAGGTTGTTATAAGAAAAAATATAAAAGGAGAAAAGATAAAGTTTCTAAGGGAAGAAATCATTTTCTCAAGGCTAAGCTAGTTTCACCTCAAAGCCGAGCAAGAGGCAGAGATAGACTTAGGGCACCCAATAGACACAAAAATATGCATAAACTCAAAAATCATGGAAAGAATTAGAAGTAAGGTCACAACAAGAAACACAAGCTACTAGTGTACCTATCTTTACAACCAAAAGTACACCAAGCAGATGTGACCATTATGGTAATAGACATGAAGGCATTTGTTGGAAGATAATACTGGGAGCCTATTTCAAATATGGATCTATATATAATTTTTAGAAAGATTGTCCTAAATAGACAACAAATTCTACTTAGTTTTAGGCTTTCTAACCAGCTTTTACAAGTGGACAGAGGGCATATTAAGGTAATAGAGTAGGTAATAGCTAGAGGGGTAAGTCAGAGACTATTGATAGATTTAAGACCAAATGTCGTACAAGCCCGAGAGGATGCAAACTTTCCTAATGCGATAGCAAGTACATTCTATCTTTTCTAATTACTTGTTTTAACTTTAATTAACATAAGATCTACCCACTACCACATTTGCACTACATGGGCATATGATAGAGGGTTAATATTAAAATAGCTTCACAAAGATGCTATGGTTGGTAACCTTATAAGACAATAGGTTATAATTAATAAAATATATAAAAGGTGTCTTTTGACAGTGCAAGCATATGAATTTTTTGTAGACCTTATTCAGTTATCATTCAATGAGTTCGATATTATTATAGGCATAGAATAGCTATCTAAACATCAAGACGTAGTAGATTGTAAACATAAAAGAATTACACTTGACATAATAAATGGATGAAATTGTAGTCATTGGTGAATGAACAAATTTCTTATCAAATGTTATTTCAGTAGTCACAGCTAGCCAAGCAATTAATTTGAAAGGGTTATTCAGGCTATTTGGCTCATTTTATGGATACAAAGAGGACTAAAATAAGAATTTATCATATGTTAGTAGTATTAAAATTTCTAGAGGTGTTCCAACATGAACTACCTAGGTTACCATCAGAAGATGAAATTGATTTTGGGATTAAGCTATATCTTGGCATAACACCTGTGTCCATAACCCCATATAGAGTGGCTCTTTAAAAATTGAAAGAATTAAAGGTACAATTGTAGGAATTGCTTGATAAAGGTTTCGTTAAACCAAGTGTCTTACCTTAGGGAATATCAATACTATTTGTGAAAAAGAAGGATGGTTCTTTTATGGTTTTGTGTGGACTACAAGCAATTGAATAAGGTTATATTTAATAACAAATATCCACTACCCTAAATTGATTACATTTTTTATTAGCTTCAAGGAGCTAGTGTATTCTTGAAAATTGACTTAAGATTAGGGTACCACCAATTGAAAATCAAAAAATCAAATATTCTAAAAATAGCTTTTTGAACTTGATATGGACATTAGGAATTTCTACTAATGCCATTTGCGGCATTTATGGATCGAATGGACAAAATTTTTAGACCTTACTTGGATCAATTTGTAGTAGTCTTTATTGATGACATTTTAGTGTATTCTATGAATAGGGAAGAACATAAACAACACTTGAGGTTAGTATTACATGAAGTAAGAGAAAAGCACTTTATACAAAATTAAGTATGTGTGAATTTTGGCTCAACAAGATATCTTTCTTAGGACATATTACATCTTTTGATGGCATCAGAATAAACCCTAGTAAGGTGGCAACTATATTAGAGTGGAGGTCAATGAGAAATGTAATAGAAAACAAAAGTTTCTTAGGATTCGTTAAATACTATAGGTGGTTTGTCAATGGATTTTCAATGATTGCTGTTCTAGTGCTTTGCTTACTCTATAATGATGTCAAATTTATATAAAATGACAAATATGAAGAAAGCTTTGACAAGCTAAAAAATATGTTGATAGAAGCCCCTATTTTCTCATAAGTAGAGTTAGGAAATGATTTCATCATTTATAGTGATGCCTCTATTAACAACATTAGATGTATGTTAATGCAAGAGGGTAAAGTGGTATTATATGTTTCCAGATAGTTAATGCCACATGAGAGGAATTATTCGATGCTTAACTTGAAACTTGTAGCCATTATTTTTACCTTGAAAATATAGAGGCATTATCTTTATTGAGAAAGCTGTTATATGTATAATTATCATAAGATTTTGGAGTATCTCTCTACATAAAAAGAATTAAATTTAAGGCAACAAAGATGGATTGAATTGATAAAAGATTAATACTATCATATTGATTTCTATCGGGGCAAAGCCAATGTAATAGCTAGTGCCTTAAGACAAAAATTCATAATAGTTGTGAAAGCAATAACTGTTAAGCTTGAATATATGAAAGATGGAGCTCTATTAGTAGAATTACAAGTAAAATTGAGCTTAGTACAAAAAGTTTAGGATGCACAAAAAGAAGATAGCCAGATTGCAAATGTCATAACTTTAATCTAAGAAGGTAACTCCACTAAATATGAAATCGAGATAGATTGATGCTTATATTATAATGATCAATTATGTGTACCTGATATAGAGGAGATCAAAAAGCAAATTAAAAAAAAGGCTCATAATGCTCCATATGTCATGTATCGATGAAGCATTAAGATGTACCAAGATTTGAAACTCTATTATTGGTGGCTCGATATAAAGAAGGACATAGTAGACTATGTGACTAAATGCCTGACATATCAATAAGTGAAACCAGAGCATTAGGTTTCTTCTAGATTGGTCTACTATATTACAATGCTAGAATCAAAGTAGGAGAGAGTTACAATGGATTTCATAGTGGGACTACCTTTGAATAGGAATAAATGTGACTCAGTATGGGTAATTATGGACTGATTAACAAAGGTTGCTCATTTCATACAACTAAGGATAGATTATTTTTTGTTTGAGAAATTGGCTCAATTAGACATAGATAAGATTATGGCATTGCATGGAGTGCCATCTTCTATCATTTTCAACCGAGATTTGAGGTTTACATCATGATTTTGCAAAAAAATACATAATGCCTTAGGTACTCAATTCACTTTCAATAAAGCATTCCACCCATAGATGGATGGCCAATCCATTTGAGTTATCCAAGTGTTAGAAGATATGTTAAAGAGTTGTGCCATTGTAATGCTAGAAAATCTTGGTATTATGAATAGTACTTTTTTGCAATATGAATAGTACTACCAAAAATTTGGGGTTACAATAATGGTATAGAATGGGAGTATAACCTTACATTTTATGCATTAACCCGTAGACGAGTTTGTAACGACCCAAAAATCTCGACTCTCATTAATAGTATTTCTAGGGATGAATAGTGCTTTTCGAGACTCAAGTCCCACTAATCATACTGATGAGGAGTATTAATTATAAGAGAATTTTGGACAAAGTTTGAAGCCAATCCAAAGTCATTCGGATGGTTAAAAATGCTATTTAAGATTTTATGGCAGCGTCTTGTGAATAGTGCCGCAAGCAAAGTTGAACTGCAAGATAAATAAAAAGTTGCTCAAAATAATTCAAAAATATTACAACCTGATACTCAAATATTCTAAATAGTCTAATGGTTTTAGAAATAGAATTTTTTTGAGTTCGAGAACTATTTTTACCTAATTTTTGAGACATAAAATATAATAATTTTTCAAGTTATTATTGGAATTTGAGCTCAAGATTTTGAAAGGATTTAGGGCTTAGATTTATGAAATTTTAGGGATAGGAATAGAGGAAAACTGACTTTTCTATTAGTTATAATAATTTTTTGAAGCAAAGAAAAATTATTTTTGTGGAAAGTATAAAAAGGGAGAATTTATCCTCCTCCCTCACATACACAAGATTCACTTCCACCCATCTCTTCCATAAAATTTTGCCACCCCTCTCCCTTTCTCTTTCTCTTGTGATTTCTTATCCCTCAAGTCGACCTAACATGTGAGGTTATACCCAGAATGATGAACATTCTAAGACGAGTCCATTGACACTAAAATTGTATAGAATAGTGTAGTCTTTTGTGAGGAGAATCGAGAAGAAAATTGAGGTGAGTACTAACCTTCTCTCTCTCGGGTTTTCTTTTTCCATAAATTTTATATTTCATGGGTTCCTATAGTGTTGTAAAGCATGTATCTAGGTTGAAATATTTTTTCGACTTCTAGATTATTTTATATTATTTATTAAAGTTCGTGCCCTTTTGTATTTATAGGTGAGATGAGAACTCGAGCCTCCTGAGGTAGAAAGAAGGCCTAGGCTGACTTCGAGGGTCATCTATAACCTTGTTTGGTATGTGTAATCACTTTGATTTGGCTAAATTAATCATTTAATGCATTGTGTGTATTGTATGTATAATTAAAATAAATGGCATTAAATGCTTAAAAATTGAAATAAATGTTATAAATGTAATTTATGATTTATGGCATGATAAATGCATAAAATATGATGTTTTGCTATGACTATAGGTGATAGAATTACAAGTATGTTGATTTTTAAGCTTATAAGTGCATTATGTGAGATAAAAGTCGAAAATGCCATTTTATATGCGTGTAACTAGAAATATGTGCATATGGTATTTTTATGATTTGAAACATGTATAATGGATGTAATGAGTACTAAAATTCCATGAAATAACTTGATATACATATGTGCGACATTATGCCTATTTGATCTAAAAATTGCGATAATGAGTGTGCACATGTTCTAATCGATGTGGAAATGTTTTGTGTGCATGAATACAATATGTTGCTATACTTAAGATAGATCTTTGACAAATAATGATTATATATGTGCCATAAGTGCATGAAAAGGCAATGTATGACTGTTTGGGTATTAATATCCAAAAATGCCATGCAATGAATGTTTGTATCGATAATTAAGTCTTTTTATGACATAATGATATGATGTTGTAACCACTACTATTACACCTCAGGAAATAAAACCTATGGGTGTAATAGACATGAATAGGCCTAAGTTTGCCAATTGTACATGTGTAGGCCATGCAATGGTGCATTGAGGCCAATGGAGATTTTAATGGAATATTATATTATAAAATGTGAAATTAGTTAATTTGACATATAATGACATGTGTAATAATGCCTATATAATTAGATAACATAGTTTGGATAGGTTGATCAATCAACTAGGATTATAGCAGTTGCTAGCATACCTTCAGGTATGAGACTTATGGGTTATTGATTTATGTGCCGATGAGCATAAGAGTCTTTAGGCCTAAGATTACTTATTGGTATGCATGAGAGCCTTCAGGCCTAAGATTATGTGCTGATGCACATGAGAGCCTTCAAGCCTAAGTTTACATACCTATATGGTATGAGAGCCTTTGGGCTTAAGTTTATGTACCTACATGGTATAAGAGCCTTCGAGCTTAAGTTTTATGCATATATAGATATGGAGAACCTTCGGTCCTAAGTTATATGCATCTAAAGATGTTGAGAGCCTTCGAGCCTACATAATTCCATTATCTAGTCTTGGTTAGTTCTCTTATGAAATAAGATATGGGTAATGGTTAAACAATTAAAATGGCTTAAAGATGCATAAATTGAGATTATATGTTTAATGGCGTTGATATGTGATATGTGGACATAATGTGATCAAATGACTCAAAATTGGTCTTAAGATGTTTAAATATGTTTATCATCCTTAGTATGGTTATTATTGGTGACTCTATGTGAATGCAAATCAAAATACTAATATGGACAGTTATGAGGTGCATATGGCATTTATGATTGAAAAACTGGTATGTCGTTAGTCTTTGCAATATATGTGTCGGGTATGGCATTTTTACAAGCTGTTAAGATATGGTATGATATTTATTGTCCCTTATGGTCTACAAATGACTATTATGGGAAAATTTTTGATTTTTGCATATTTCAAGTTTAAAGATTATGACCTTATATATGAATTGCATTATGTCAATTAAATGGTTGTTATTTAATGTATATATAATACCTTGGTAATTATGCCATTAAATACATTATTCATGCTTAAAATGTGCATGTTTACATCTAAGACTCCAAATGTGCATGAATTTGATTTTAAAGACTGAATATGGCTTTTGTTGCATATAAATTAGTAAAAATGCTTGATTTTGATTTTACATCTAAAAATGGCTTATGTACATATATGACATGCTATAATTAGCCTTTTTACAAGTTAAAGTGATTACACCATAAAGAGAAAGCTTAGCACATTGCCTGTTTGCGATGTGTAGGTAACAGGGTAGTAGATTAAAGCCAAAGCTCCTACATTTAAGAGACAAGAAGATAACCCTTGTATGGGTATTTTTGTAATTTTTTTGTAATAGTAATGATGATGTAAATGTAATGTCTATATAGTTAGTGTGCTCTTGTGATCTCGGAGGGGTTGGGTCTAATCTGTGTTTTGCTATAGGTTTTATATTAAATATTTTAATCATGGATTTTACTTTCTATTTCTCGCATGTTTTGAGATGATTATTAAGTTTGCATGTGCGATTATTGATTATAGAGAGCCTGAGGCTCATTATGCTTGTGTTGTGTTTATGATGAGTTTTGAGGGTCAGGGGGACCCGTGTGAGTTGGAGATGTATGTACTTAGTTTATATAAGTGTTTTTAAATAAGTAAAAATTTAGGAAAGTGTCCTGGTATAGCTGTTATGGTACCAAATTTTCGACACAATGACCCTAATGTTTACCTCAATTTACTTGCCAAAAGGTTTTCAAAGTTTTATTTCATTTCCAAGGCAAAAAATATTTCCTTATATAAAAGTTTTAAATTTTAAGTGATTTTCGATAATGAAATTGGATATTGTTTTATGTGCAAGCAACCCCCGTTTGGGTCTAGTGTACAGATTGGGCAGAGGGTGCCACAAAGTTAGTGTATAATTTGAAATTTTCATGAAAACCCTTTATATATATAGCATTATCCCATTGGTAGGTTAATGTTGAAAAAGTCCAATTTCATAGTTTTGCACATTAGCCCACTGGCGGGTTAATGTGCAAAAGTCTGTTATTTTGGTTTTTATATTTTAAACCACAATAAAGCTAAAGGCATATGTTAGAATATTTTTGAGTAAATGATGGAATATGAAATGAAGTTTCTAACTTAAACAAGAAGCCAAAAGTTATGAGAAGGAATATAGTTAAAAAGGTTATGTTATATATGTGTGAGCATATACGGAAAACTGTATCTAAGGTGGTTATGGTAAAAAATGCTAATGTTATTAAATGGAAGCTAATGGATTAAAGTGTGCAAGTCTATCATTATGGTTTTCATATTACCCCAGTGGAGGGTTATGTGTAAAAATCCATCATTAGGCAGTTTTGCCAATTAACCCACTAGTGCGCTATAGTGTTGAAAACTTGACTTCACAATTTTGCTCATTAACCCATTAATGGGTTAATGGCAAAAATTGAAGGATGTGAAAGACATGCATAGATGGAAGTAGCATTTTTAATTAGATCTCCTTGGTTTTTGAACACATATTTTTTTGAGGCATTTAAGGAATAATGTGTATGAATATTTGTAAAAATAAAATATGTAAATTGATGTTGAAATGGAATAATGGATGAATAAGAATAAAGACAAGATAAAAGTAAGAAAATAAGGATTTTTTTGCTTAGGCTTTAATATGGGCCATTGGATCTTTTTTAATGAAATAATCCTAGACATTGATTATGGATATAAAAGGCCAATTTCCAGCAGCTAGAAATATAATATTCCAATAGCTTTTCATCTTCTTTTTCCCTCTCTCTCACATTGCAAGTCATGGTAAGCCAATTTTAAGCCTTATTTCATCTCTACTCACAAAATTTCTTTGATCAAACTTAATTTTTCTGGTTCCCATCACTTCTAAGTTGATTTTTATTAAGAATGGGGGCTAAAACTTATGAAAAATGGGTTGTTCAAGAAGGGGGATGAATAGTGACAAATTTCATGTAAGTGATTTTATTTGGAGTTTTATATTTTATTAGTGTATATTAAGGACCCAAGATGGCATATATGTGATTGTTTTGATTTTTAGATGAGTATTTGAATTATTGTGAATTATTGTGATTTTTAGATGAGTATTTGAATTATTGTAAATTTTTTTTAATATTATGGGTGAATAATGACCATGTATGGGAAAAAATAGTTTATTTTCAAGGTTTGATATTTTTCTAAGATGTAATAAGGTAAAAATAAGTGATTTATCAAGTCAATTTGGTAAATTGTTGGCTATTTAAACTATTGTAAAATTTTAGATGTTATGGTGAATAGTAACACCAAAATTTTAAAGATGGGTTTTTGCATGATCTTATATTTTTCTAACATCGCTTGAGTGCCCAAGAAGAGATATTTATGGTTGATTTAAAAATTGGTGGCATAATTTGAATATTATGAATTTTTGATTTTTAGATGAGGTTATGTTCAAAGAGGAAGAATGAAAGACAAGGGGAAAATGGAAATTTAATGCCTAATGAGGCTTTTAGAAAGTATTTGGGCTTAGTAAGGTATAAGTATCACTTATAGTATGTGTAAATAAATTAAGTTATGTTTAATTGATAAATTGCCTTAATATACATAATATGTGCAATATGATTTAAAAATGGGAAATGGTATGGAAAATACCAAATTAAGGGTATTAATGGATTTAATAATGTTAATTGGTATTTGTAATGACCATTGATGTAGAATGTATAGGGATCACATATGATGATATAATATATATGGCTTATGTGATGTAGGTGTATATATGTTGTACCTTACGCATGATAATTATGATGTAAGTCTAAGAATGAAATTAAATGCTCATGTTGGCATTGAAAATGATGTAAAATGCATAAAGTGATGCTTTTTTATGCTTAAAGGTAGGATGGCTGAATAGTTATTTGATGTTTATATGTTAGCATTTTGTTTTAACTATGGCATATGAAATATGGTGAGTAATGTTACAAATGTTAATGATCAAGAAAGCATGTATTAAGATTTGGATACGAATAGGATTTTGTGAAGTATGCAATGGGATGTATGTATGTATATGAACATTATCAAATGATGTATGTTGTAATGCCCGTAAATCTAGGCTTCATGAATAGTACCTCTAGGACTCAAATAGTGTTCCTAGGGAGCTTAGACACTTACATAAGGCCATAATCGATGTGTACTAGTCATGAAACTTTGAAGGGCTAGAAAGTGGGTAAAACAAATTAATTTAAAAATTTAGTAGAACCAATAATTCATTTTAGGCCATAAGCTAGTGAATCGTAGCCTTAGATGGACTTGGGCCAGGAATAACCTAAGATATGCCTAGACAAACCTAAAAATATCATATGTTGAAGTTTAAAAATTCTAATTTATCTATTGGGGAAGGAATTTTAATTTTCTAAGGTCATTCGGTAATTTTTTGAAATTTCTCAATTTTACAAGGAATCAGTTAATCGACTTGCCAAAGGAATTTTGATGAGAAATTTTACAAGCCTATAAGAGAGCCCAATCAAGGTTTTTTAGAATGAATGCAATGATTTTTAGAGCCCTAGGTGAAATTTTAAAATTGCCCAAAGTTATAGCTAAAAATAGATTTTTTCGGGCCATTCGTAGTTGTGTCTAAATTTCTTGACTTATTCCTTGAAGAGTTACCAGGATTACCTCCATAGCAGGAGCTTGATTTTGAAATTGAAGTATATCTTCATACCTGACCATTATCTATTACACCATACAAAATGGCACCTATAGAACTGAAGGAGTTGAAGTTACAGTTACAAGAATTACTAGATAAGGGTTTCATTAGACCTAGTAGTTCATCTTGGGGAGCACCTATACTATTTGTAAAGAA
>CANXYI010260032.1:0-13987 GCA_948208565.1 Hura crepitans | reverse complement strand
TTCTGTTGCTAAATCTAATCATTTATACTATGTTTAATATCCTTTGAATGCTTTGGATTATGGCTAATATTATTTTAAATAAGTTTTCATGCTGTATTATGTCGTTTTCTCTGTCTTTTTTTCTTTTTAATATCTGCTACTAACGAATATAATGTAAATTGATAGCTGAACTAAAAAAATCACATTATTTTATGATTCATTGTAAAGTATCATTTGTAAAAATCATTTTAATTTGTCTAGCAACATTTTAATTTATTTCAGCTTGTTATCTTACTGATGTTCTTTTTTATCCCTTTCCTTTTCCTTTATACAATTTATGAACCCATCAAATAATGCTTGAGTCTTGTTGTAAAAAACACATGAATTACTTCTACATCTTATGCATATACTTGTAATGCCTTTATTTGTTTTGACTCAATATTTATTGATTTCGTATTTTTTCAATTTACAAAATGATTGATGATATACCAATTTTAATTCAACACAAAGGACATTGGAATAAAAATAAATTTAAGCATTTTGAAGTTACTGGAATATTAATTCCCAAAGATTGCAAGTTTGAAATACTTCAGGCTATAATATCACCTGAATTTTTATCAATTATAGACAGAAAAGAAGAACTGTGATGTATGATAAAGAAGAAAAAATTAACTTTTCTCAGGTGTACTAAACGAGATGCCTTCATTAAAGGCCTATAACCAGTCAAAATGTTGCTTGCCATAGCGAAATGGAGGCCAAAGGCAACAAGACAAAAAATGCTGGTGGTGGTGGTGGTGGTAGTGCCTCATCATCATCATCTTCTTAATTAATATTCATAGCTTTTTATGGCTTATCTTAAGTTTAAATTTACATTGTTTCATCAATTCTCAATGAGGGCATCACAGCTTTAATTAAGATAATTCTTGCTTAGGTATGTTTTATATAGACCGCTTAATCATAGAATGCCTTATAGATTTCCGTAATCTGCTGCGTTTATACATGTTGTATATATAGTTTCTAAATAAGTTTTTGTTTATAAAGGGTACATAAAATGCTAATGCTAATCCTTCAAGATAAGGTATGTAATTTTTTTTTATTTTTTAATTTCAAAATTGTGTATATACTTGACTTTATCACAGTCTATTGCTACAACCAGTTTGAGAATATTTTGACATAATTTCCTTTTTGATTAGATTTTGTTTCAATTTGGATGAAAGCCACTCAATAAAAAGTTGTAGACAATGTAGATTGGTGAATGTCATATCTACGTGGAATCAAGAAAAATATTGCATTTCTATATATTACATAAATTAATGTTTCGACCAGCTAAATGTTTAATTTGATATATATTATCCTGAACTAAATTTCATCCACTTAGTTTTTCAATAAACATATGAATTACTTCAACATCTTATGCATATACTTGCAATGCCTTTCTTTGTTTTGACTCAATATTTATTGAATTTGTATTTTTTTTTCAATTTACATAATGATTGATGATATACTAATTTTGATTCAACACAAATGACATTGGAATGAAAATAAATTTGAGCATTTTGAAGTTACTAGAATATTAATCCCTGAAGATTGCAAATTTGAAATACTTCAGGCTAAAATATTAATACATGCAAAAATATTCCAAAAAAGCTCTTATGTGTTTCCTATAATAATTTGAACTCTTTTCATTCTTTATTCCGATAGTTATTGAGATTAATTTGTGATGCCATATTTACTTTTAAATACTCAGCCCATAAAATTGCAAGCTACTATACTAATTGTGAATTTTGATATAATAAAGGATAACATCATATAACTAAGTTTTTTTTAAACAAAAAAATGCATGTTATCATAATTTTTTCTAGAATTTAATATAATATGATGTAATTTGGTATAATGTGGTATAACAAGATTTTTCATAACACATACAATCTATCATGACCTTTTTTTAAATTTTGGTATAATATGGTATAATAGGGTATAATGTAGTATAACAAGAGTTTCTATAAAAAAAATGCAAGCTATCATGACTTTTTTATGGAATTTGGTATTATACGATATAATTTGGTATAATGTGGTATAACAAGATTTTACATAACGCATACAATCTATCATGACCTTTTCTGGATTTTGATTTAATATGATATAACAATATATAATATGATATAACAAGAGTTTTCATAAAAAATGCAAGCTATCATGACTTTTTCTGAAATTTAGTATAATATGGTATAATTTGGTATAATGTGGTATAACAAGATTTTTCATTAAAAAGTGCAAGCTAGCTTATTCCAGAATTTAGTATAATATAGTATAATTTGGTATGACAAATTATAAAAATGTAGTTATAAGCCAACAAGCCTAAATAAACTCTAGTAAAATTTCGTTTAACAAAGCATTCTATCAAATTATAATCTATATTATGGCTATTCTGAAATTAAGTATAATTTCATATAACATGATGGTCCATTAAAAAATAATAATATATTATTTCTGTTATGAAGTTATCAATGATATTGTACAATATTGTATAATAATGATAACAAGGTGGTCCTTGTTAATGCTATTAAGACTATAAAAATACAATCTGTTATATAATATATTAAAAATTATCGTCACAATAAAAATAGAAATCTAATATAAATTTAATTATATAATACTAAAAATTGCTTATCCTTAATAGTATTGAGTCTATTACAAAAATATACACATTACATAAGAGTATTTGGTAGTCTTAACCACAACACATTTACAAGTCATTTATGCTTCCTAATTGCATGTTTTACTTTACGCCTTTTCTAAGTTACTTTAAACTCACTAACAATATTCTCTATTTGTTTTCTTTTTTCTTAGTGGTATAATAAAACTGCCAATCTACTGCTGTGTAATTCCACATCAAAATTTGCAAATTACATCGCTTTACCATCAATGAAGTACTCAATAAATGAAGCAACAAAATATCACAATCACTATGAAAACAAAGCAAAAACAAAATCAACAATTAGAAACGTAAAAAATATATTATAATGAAAGCCAAATTAAAAACTAATATCTTTAACTTACTAGTCATTTTGGCATGGTAACCCATCACCCATCACAACATTAAATGGATCAATCAAATCCTTATTTGCACATGCTCGTTGACCAAGTTGAATATCATTCTGAATTTTGTAAAAACGAAGGTAATCTAGAAAGTAAGGCAATAATACACTGTATGCATCTATTGTATCCTTAACATCTTTTGTATGGTGCCCACGCCCCAAAGAATCGTAAACATAATGCACCTATCGGTAAAGCACAATCTACTCAACACCCAATGAAATGCTTTTGACACATTCACAGGAAATAATACATGATCAACTTGAGTCTAAGGTATATTACAATACATGAAATAACCACTAATATATGCAATTATAGGATTATCTAAATTTATAAGTGATAAATTATTTACTTTCTTGATAAACATAGCATACAAATTTTGGATACGTTAGTCAAATGTATTGTCAGTTGTAGTGAACTTCACAGAAATGTAGTTTGAATATCTCCCTTTCTTCCTCAAATAATAAAAAATGACATTGATATGCTGTATATAATATAAATTCTTAAATAAGAAAACTGCACTAAATTTCAAAGCATAAACATAAATATAATTAAAAATAGCATACCGAAGAAAAAAATGGCCGACTACTATATTGCAGACAATGAAACCAAGTCTTCTCTTTTATAAAGTCAACTTCAAAATCAAATGAAGGAGATAATACATTATATTCTTGTTTATATACCTTTTTCTTAAGATGACAAAATCAACATAATTAAAAACATTAAAAGAAACATATTAATATATATAAAATTCCATAATAGCATAAAAGTATTAAATTTAAAAAAATATAAATTACTCGTTTCTTTTGATTATTCATTCATCTAACCAATTGTCAAATTCTATCCCTATAATAGAATCCATTTCTTCGCTGATTGTATTATCTAATGGAACTAAACATTTGACAGCCAACTGGGTGTCCTTTGATTCTATTATATCCCCCACCAGAATTGAATTCATTCAAATAAGGAAAATTCAAAAAAACAGTTTATCTAATCTCTCTTTTTTTCAATTCTGGAGATATAGCTTAATCTACAAATCTCGAAACACTTTCAAAAACCTATAAAATCAAAAAAATAAAAACATCACAAACTTAAAAACAAAAAAAAAAATAAGAATCAAACATAAATAAATATTGCTTAGAATAAGTAAACCCACATTTGGATTCAATGAATTGACTTCTTTAATAGCATCATGAATTATATCATCAAAAATCTTTGAATCCATATCACTAAAAAACGAATCAGAAATTTATTCAGCAACATTTAAATTCTGTAATTAATATAAAACATACCATCTAACTATAATATCTATATGTTCTTTAATATAGGTAATCTCTAAATTTTATATAATAAACTAACATCATATATGATATATGCTCTAAAACTTTAACTAGAGTTCCGTATCTATTTAAATCAAATCACTTGTTACATGTGAAATGATTAGGAACATATTTTATACAAAACATATGATTGCCTATCATAGCAAAATAGATAAGGAAAATACCTTGCAACATATTCAAATGCACTCCAATCAGCGACAAAATCATCCAGTGAGGATGAAATGGTAGAGCGCGGTTCGACAGTGGACCATCGAAGAAAAACGAGAGGGGGGGAGAGCGCGGGACAAGCCGATTCAACGATGAAATGATAGAGGGCAGCTTGACGACGAACTTAATGGCAACAAAACGTTGAATAAATGGCAAAGATCGGTAGAGGGCAAAACAGGGCGGTTCGATGATGGAATAACAAAGAGCCTTTCGTCAACGAAGCAACAAAGATTAGAGTAATGACTAAATCGGAGAGGGCGGGATAGAGCGATTCAGAGAGCATAACGAAAGGGAGAGGGCGAGAGAGGGTGGGAGAGGCGGTTCATAGAGGGTATGGAAAAGGGATAAAGAAATAGCTATATGTACAAAAAGTGGGCATTTTTAAAATTAAAAAAAAAAAACAAAAAAACGCATATTCAGTTAAATAAGAAAACGTAATATATTTGTGAAATTAAAAAAAAAAAAGACAAACCGTGTAATTTTTTCAAAATAAATTTGATCCGAAAATTCGATTCAAGAATAATCGAAACCAATGAGCCGAAAATGACTCCACCCGATATTAGCCCAACTCGTTTAACAAGTCTACTTCAACTATAATGAAATTTTCAATTAAATATTTAAAATAAAAAAGTGAACAATCGGCATTGTGAAACTATTTTGACCTTAATAATTAAGTTACTTCATTAAAAACGGTTAAAACTAATTGTTCTCTCAATTTTTTTAATTTTTATCATATTTTATAAGTTATTAAGAAATTATTTTAATATTCGTTAAGCATAGATTAATTTCAAAATATTAAACATTATTTCATTTATATATTATAATTTCTTTAATTTTTTATATTCGAACTTTTAAATTTCTATTATATTTTGTTGAGTATTTAAATTAATTATTTTTAATAATTATATCATTTAGAGGTAGGGATAAGAATTGAGCTGTGATCAACTAAAAAATAGCCAAACTCTCAATTATTAAAATACAAATGATTCCTAAAATTAATTACTTTAACAGAATAAAGTTCAAATTATTTTAATGTACAATGTAAATATTTATACTAGCACATGAAATTTCAATGAATTTGTTGAGTTTTTAACTTTAATTTAGTCAAAATAAATATTTAAAACTTGACAAAATATTATAAATTTTTAAAATTAATATCTAATAAAAATTAAAAATTACAGTAGATATAAATACTCAATATCTTTTTAAATAATTTGAATTTAATGAATGTTAAAATAACTTATTAAAAACTTATAAAATAAAATAAAAAATTTTAAAATGAGAAAATGGTTAATTTTAATTGCTTCCTTAGTGGAGCTTTAAATTGCAAATATAAAAAATGATACTAATTATTTATTTTTAATTTAAGTGTTTAATTGCAAAATGCATCATAATTAAGGAGTTAGTTAATAGTTTTTCTGAAATTTTTATTATATTTTTATTAAAAAGAATAATTAAACGAAATTTATGAATTGTTTAAAAAATGTTGTATTAGAAAAGTAAAATTAAATAAAATAGTTACAAAGAAGTGTATGCAATTAGACTTGTTAAATGGGTCGGACGGGTTCTGATCGGATCACTATCAGATTGGATTATTCTGGGATCGGATCCTTTGATCAAATTTATTTTTTACAGAATCAAATTGATTGATTTTAAATTATCAAATTAAATTTTAATTTCATATTAATTTTTTTAATATCAATATATTTCAATCACTTTTAAATATTAATAACTCATATAAATTTTAAAAAATAATTTATTCTTTTAAAAATATTATTATCTTAAAAATTATAGACAAGTATTATTATTATTATTATTATTATTATTATTATTATTATTATTATTATTATTATTATTATTGAAATTGGCAAAAAAAGAAAAAAATAAAAAAAGGAGAAAGATGAAATACCAATAAAAGAAAAATCGGCATGAGATTAATGAAAATTAAAATAAAATAATTAGTAATAGCAATGAAAAATAGTGTTGAATAGGTACCTATCCTTTCTACTCTGCTTATCCGCAATTTTTTTTACGCTTTAACAATGCATTAACTACTAAAATTTAATGCAGTTTGCTCAAGTTATTATTTATTTTTATTTTACTTAATTTTTAATTATTTAATTTTATATTTTTATGCTATATTATATTTATTTTTATGTATAATTATTTTTCATATGAGATATTAGATAATCATAAATTTTAATGACATATTTTTATAATTTTTATTTAATGTAATATTATTTTTAATTTTTATTAAATTTTCAGTATGGTCTATGGGTCTTTTTTTTTTTTATCTTGTCCAATAGGGGCAAGCAAAAATTGAACTAACTCGAAGGATTTAGATCGATTTGGGTTAAAAATTTTAGGGGGCTCAATTTGCATCTCGTGTTTGGGTCAGATTGAAACCATGGCAAACTCGAACCAAAGTGAAAACAGCCTTGCAATGCCATAATTGTGAAATGATGTTTTAAGCATCATCTCATTCAATGAAACTTTAGGTTTGGTTTTTTTGATCTGGGCTCAATTTATTCTGGGTTTTTTAGTTTGGATTGGTTCGGATTTGGAGGAGGAGCAAACTTTAGGTTTGGGTTGCTTCGGGTTGAGCCCCGACTCGTGCTCATCCATATTATCCATTTGAATCCTTTTAATATTTAACTCTATTTTATATACAAGGAGAATAACATTAATACATTTACCTTTTTTTTCAAAAAATTGATTTAATCTTAATAATCGAAATAATAAAAAATTATTTTTAAAAAAATTCAAATCATTTTCGGATTGTCATATGACCCGATCTATTTGGATTTTCGATCGGATGTGACTAGGGATGTGCATTCAGTCAGTTCAATCCGAAAATCGATTAAACCGAATAGATCGAACTTCATTTAGAAAATAACCAAACTAAAACAGCCGAACTTTTTAAGGAATTGAACCCACCAAACTTTTTATATATTTTGTACATAAAAATATCAAAATAACGTTATTTTAAATATTCAAAACGACGTCATTTTTATAGTTGCAGTTTCGTTTTCACTGTAAAACATCTAACTGAACAAATTAAAATAATTATCGGTTTGGTCCAATTTTAAATTTTGATTCAATTTTGCTCACTCTTAGGTCTGACTCTAAATTTTTCAAGTTTGGTCATGTGCTTTTTTCTGAGTGGATTCAAATTAAATTTTGAGTTAGAGATAGAAATTGATAAGTTTATATGCAATACATAATATTCATTTAATATATTATACATTACAAGATTCACTGTTAGATATGTAATTTTTAAGATCTGAAAATTGATATATGACATATCCAATAATTAGTATGCAATGCAATGGGTAAACCTATGTTAATTATGCGTACATATATCTATTGTTGAATCAAGGCTAATAATGAAAATATATTTAAATACGAGTATAATTGTCAATAACAAAAATATAATTAAATACGAGTATACCAACTATACGTATTCATTGCAACGGAATAGCAAGTTTTATCTTAAAAAAAAAAAAGTTGCATAAATGATTTTATTCCTTTGCTAGGAAGAAAAAGAAAAAAAGCTGTATAACTGATCGTATTGACTCACCATATTCTTTGTCACAAAACAAAAAAAAAAAATCACCATTTTCAATATTTGCATTTTTCTCATTTCCTGCTTCATCATCATCAACTGAATCCTGCATTTCTAAAATTGTTCTCCAACCATGGCCGCCCAATCCTCCGCCGCGGCCACTACTAACATCATGCTCGCAATCTACGAGAAGAAAACCTCTTCTCTTGATCTCTATCGCCCACTCCGCAACTACATCGCCATGTACTACTCCGAACGCGAGGCCCAAAATCTCGAAGACGATCTCCAGACGCTCAAAGAATACCGCTCCGACCTCGAACGCCAATCTGATCCTTCTCCGACATCCCGCCGCGACCTTCTTCAAAATTACTTCAAAGCCCTTTGCTTGGTCGAGACTCGCTTCCCGATTTCCCCCGATAAAGATCACATTAATACAGTGACGTTTTTTTGGCACGACGCGTTTAAGCAGAAGCACAAGGCGTCCCAGCAGAATATCCATTTGGAGAAGGCCGCCGTGCTTTTTAATTTGGGCGCTGTGTATAGTCAGATTGGGCTTTCCTTTGATCGCGCCACTGTGGAGGGTAGGCGCCAGGCCATTCACGCCTTTATTGCTGCTGCTGGAGCTTTTGCTTTTCTCAGAGATAATGCGGCCACCAAGGCGTCGATGGGTTCGAGCACCACCATTGATTTGTCGGTGGAGTGCGCCGGGATGTTGGAGAGGCTTATGCTGGCTCAAGCTCAGGAGTGTGTGTTTGAGAATACCATTGCCAAAGGGAGTACTCCAGGTGTTTGTGCCAAGATCGCCAGGCAGGTTAGTTTTTTATGTAAATGAAATCGATAAATTGGTAAGTTGGATGTTGATGGTGAAATTTTATAAATTTTAGATTTGAAATTTCTAGTCCTGCTGCTTTTGTATTAATGGATAGATCAATGGTCTCACCATCTTGAATTTCAGCTGAAAGGTGATTTCTTTGTGTCACTTATATTGGAATAATGTGCTCATTAAGTTATTTCGGCGTCTGAAATGTGCTTTGGATATTTAACTGTGCTTGCAAGTGATCAGATCATTTATGATATAATTGCTGTGAGAAATGTAGTGATTATATCATCATGGGATTATATTGTACAATAAACTTGGCCCCAAAATGTTTTTAGTAATAGTTTTTTTTTTTGTAGTTAAGCAGTTCTGTTATTTCAATTTTTTGTTGTGGAAATAATTGCAGGTTGGTCTATATTATGAAGAAACTTTAGCAGCACTTAATGTTGCACCTCTGAAGGATCATTTTGATAAGCCTTGGATTGCTCATGTTCAGTTGAAGGCAGCTTTATTCTATGCTGAAGCTTGTTATAGGTACAGTTTAGAGCTGCATGAGAAAGAAGAAGTTGCTGAAGAAATTGCACGATTGAGGAGTGGAGTTAGTGCCTTAACTGAAGCAAAGAAAAATTCAAAGGGAGCTGCAGTGCAGCTTTTGGATGCAATCACCAAACTGGAAGCTAGCATCAATCGCAACCTTGAAAGGGCTGTGAAGGAAAATGATAGAGTTTACCTCATGAGGGTTCCTTCCCCAAGTTCCTTGTCTCCTCTTCCGGCATTTTCAATGGTGAAGCCAATGCCAATGAATGATGTACTGGATGCAAGCAAGGAAAAGATGTTTGCCAGTCTTGTTCCTGACAGCAGTGCAAAGGCTCTTTCAAGGTATACTGAAATGGTTGATGACATTATTAGGACACAAGCTGAGAAGTTACAGCAAGGCAGTGAGCTAACACGGGTAAGGCTGAAGGAAATGGATCTACCAGATTCAATTCTTTCTCTGGAAGGAAATTTTACTCTTCCAGCAGATCTCAAAGAAGATGTGGAAGTAGTGCAGATCAGCGGAGGTCCAGCTGGTTTGGAAGCAGAGCTACAGCAACTTACGGATTTGAGAAGGGTGAACCAGGAGTTGCTGGTTCAAACAGAGGAGCTTTTGCAGAAAGAAGCAGCAGAAGATGCCCAATTTAGAAGCCAATTTGGTACTCGATGGACTAGGCCTCAGTCCAGCACTTTGACTAAAAACTTGCAGGATAGGTTAAATAGATTTGCAGCTAACTTAAAGCAAGCTGCAGATAGTGATAGCAGAATTGAACGTTCTGTGAAGGATAATGCTGCACTCATGTCAATCCTTGATCGGCGACCAGTATGTCTTTTGAACGATTGTTTCACATTCTTATCATAGTTGGATTATAATTCTTCTTTGAGCCATTTTTGCTTCTTAATTTATTTATTTATTTATTTTTTTGTGCCCATCATATTTATCATATATGATACGACCCATATGACTGAAAATTGATAAGCCAACGAAAAATTATCTATGGCATCATAAGTCCTAGAATATTTTATTGTGTCAGTTTGTTATTCATCTTTCCAAATTTGTAGCAATCTGGAGAAGGTTCATGCTCTTAAAAGAAGGTCCATGCTCTTAAAAGATGACCACCATTTTCTTTTTGGTGCCCATCATATTTATCATATGACTGAAATTGATTAGCCAACATAAGATAACCATCTATGGCATTAAAAATCCTAGAATATTTTATTTTGTCTGTTTATTTATCTTTTACAAATTTGTTGCAATCTAGAGAAGGTTCATGCTCTTAGAAGTTACAAAATTTTCCTTTTTGCTCAAGTTCTATCTGTGTAGTAATTTGTGCTTTTGCATTCATCAGATTGAGTCTGCGCTTCCAACTCTGGCTAGGCCAATAATGTCTTTAGATGCCAATGAAGATGCTATAGTGGGATCCCTGAAGCAGAGCTTGGTACCTTCTTCTGTCATTGTTAGATGTTGTGATTATTTAGATTTGTGCTTGTGCATGAATTTTTTATTTAATTCTTCTTTTGAATCATTCTTCTTGAAGGGGAAAAGTGAGGAAAGAGAAATTGTTTTCTTCTCCTCTACCCACATCATCCTGTAGAAGCTTGTTTTTAAAGTTGTGAGCCTTGTTCTGGTATCTGTTGCTAATACCCTGCCCAAGGCATTTAATCATGCTAGCCTTAGTGAGTAAAATTCTCAACTAACTTGATAATTCATGGTGTTAACAATATAAAGATTTTTAAAATTAATTTTGAAATTGATGCATTTTTTTTTTCTCACCCTTGAGTACAATCTTGACCTTACAAGTGGAAGCATATTTGCTTGTGAAATAATGGAAGTGCATCAATTAGCACGTGCAGCAGAATTTTGTTATTTCAACAGAAGTTCTAGTTATTGCCCATGTTAAGTGTACATGTCTGATAGAAGGATGTGAATGAAAACTCAAGCATGTAATATCAGCAACACATTCACAGTTAAAAGGTTTGCTAGCTTAGGAAGCTAAAAGTGATTAAATGTGTAAACTGTAAACATGGTTTTGATAAATTCTACTTGTTTCTGATATGGATTGCCTTTATGTACAACTGTAAAAGTGGAAGTGTTTGCTATGAATTGTGCAGAGGCAATTGGAGAATCTTGGTGCTCAGCGTGCAGGCCTTGAAGATATGCTCAAGGAGATGAAAAGAAAGGTGCAGAAGTATTTACTGATACTATTCTTTGGCCAATAATTATTATATCTTAGCTGTTCTTGGACTGTATGGATTCTTTCTTTTTCAATTTATCATTAATTACACAATTCATTTCTCCATTTTGCCCTAAGAAAATGTGTACTTGTTTAATATCACTGCACCCATTTTTGTATGTTATTGAAGATGTTATAGCTTTTGGCTCATAAATTGTCTTGGGATTTTCTCAGTGCTTAAGCATGCAAATTTGGATCATTTATCTCATATGCATTACCAACTTCTCATCAAATGGTTCTTTTCTGGTCAATTTGCAACAACAAAAGCCTTTCATTTATCAAATTTTAGTGTTTTCTTGTCATGAGTCAAATGCTGCTGTTGTTCAAACTAAACCCATTTTCTTTATGATGGGATGTAAATGGTTGGATTGTGCTGTAAATTTCTAAATAAAGCATTTATTATGCCTGTATCTTCTTGTGCTGCTTTTTATTGTTTTGATATTTAGGTGAAGTCTTTATGATTTCAGGATGACATACTACCAAAGTTGATGACATCTACTGGATCCTATGAAGATCTTTTTAGGAAAGAGATTGCAAAATATGATCAGATATGTGCAGACATAACCCAAAATATTGAGGAACAAGAACGATTATTGTTGGAAATTCAGGTCATTTCTTGTTTCAATTGTCATAATATATGCTTGAATTGGTAGACCCATGTAATCAACTTAGTAGGCTTTCAAGTGATGTTATTCTATTACTCATGATTTCTTAAATATGTGCTGCTCTATTTGCATGACTAGAACTGAATGACTTTGTAAATAAATTGAGTTTGCTTCTATTAAAGCTTTCTTTCGAAATGTTACCATGTCAACAAAGAACACTTTCCGTATGTACAATTATAGATTGGTCCTTGTTTTTACAGGCTCAAAATGAGGAGTTTTCTGCTGTCTTCAATCTCGATGATTACAAAGGTAGATTTTTGATTCATCGTTGTTCCAGAGTGAGGATTTTTCTTCTGCAAGGATGCTTATTAAGCCCATGTTGCATTTACTTGTCAATATCTCTTTTGCTTAAATGCATTTTGTTCATGTGTGTGGTTCTTCTTCATTTTTTTTTGTGGGGTGGGTTGTGTGTGTGGAGATAGAGGTGTTTATTTACACTATGCTGCTCCTTTAGCATTTTGTCTTGAGAATTTTTTTTGCCCCATATTTTGCAATGTGGGTTCTAGTTGATTTTCTACCTCCATAACTCGCGTTCAGTTTTATTCAATAAATCCATATTTTTCGGAGGTCAATGGTGAAGTGATGATATAATTTATTGAGCTCCCTGATACTTCTTCTTCTTCTTTTTGTTGCTTCGAGCTGTTCACCTTGATTTTTTAAAGCTCGTGCCGCGTTTTCGCAACGTGAGAACTCTCGGTCTTTCCCTTGTGATTCTCAGTTATATGAACTGGACTGACTTGTTGATCTAACTAGTTGAAATCAATTTGGTTCGTGTGAAAAGTAAACAAAATGCAAAACAAGAAAGCATTAAAAAAAAAAAAACGCTTTGCACTCAGGTGCTTTGTTTGCAATCGAACTACTTTGTTCAACCTTCAAATTATTTATTATTTCCTTTTTATTAATAGTTGTCTGTACGTAGCTCATTTTGTGTTAAGTATTATCGTAAGAAATAGGCAGTAGATAAATTAGCTGTAGTAGTTGATGAGTTAGTTACTTTGGGATATTGGTATTTTTAGTTATTTTGTAATCCAACTGTATAAGCTGGATGGGGTAATGATGGCGTGGGCTGTTTGTTAGTACAGCTCATGATTGGTGATGCCTATATTCTTTGTAACATCCTTGAGGGGACCATTATGCTGAAAAATAGAATTATTCTCTCTCTCTAAATCTCTCTCTCGTCTCTTTCTGTGCTGCTTTCATCTTCTAATCTATAATCACTATCTTTGTTAGGAATAATCCTAACAAATTGGTATCAGAGCCTGCCATTCCTTGGCCAAATACCACTTCTTCCTCTTTATTTGCCTTTTGCAGAAAATACTGTTCACCTCTGTTTTCTGAACCAAAAACAGAGCAACCATGAGCAAAAGCAAAACAACAAGGAAAAATAAAGGTTCTCATACTAGTGACTCTCCGCCCACCATTGAATAGCTCGATGGATGCCTTCAGATCCTCAGTGCCAAATTCGAGGAGCAAGGATCACGGATTCAAGAGCTCTAACAGGAGCATTCCACTAAGATGGAAGTTCTGTTTCAAGAGCAGAATGATTTGAG
>CANXYI010259832.1:0-18804 GCA_948208565.1 Hura crepitans | reverse complement strand
TTTATCATATTTATTAGATATCATCATCATCGGATCGGGGATGGGGACAATCCCCACCAACATTCCTATGTTCAAGTTGCTAAAAAGCCTCTGAAATCTTTATGAATTTGTTACTTTTTTTTTTCTTTTCTTTTCTCCCCCTCCAACTTGGGCATTTTCCTTTTTAATTTAATATCTCGGTATGATTTTCAATCCTCTATTTTCATAAATTTTAAATCTAAATAAGAACTTTCCATAAAAAAATTACAAGGTATTTTAGAGATTTATTGCATACTAAAATAAGAATATCATTACCTTTAAAAGAATGCTCTAATACTAAAAATTAGTATTTATACATTAAAAATTTTGACTTTTTTAATATTCGGTCGAATGAATCAATAGTAAAAATTAGTATTTTGTAAAAGAAAAAGATATTATTTTGTTCTTAATTTTTATTTTAAATTTCTGTTCTATTACTAAATTTTTAGAAAAAAATGTTCATAGAATTATTTGAAATAATGTTAAAATTGCCTTAAAATTACTAACAAAAATGTGAAAGTTTGTTAAAAGAGGGTAATAAAAATGTCTATATTTGGCATAATTTTTACCTCAAAAAATAAGTTGAGATGCATATTCATTTTTACATATATATCTTAATTAATCATCTTCTGAAATTTACATTTTGTATCTCATTTTCTGTGAATTTATTTTTTTGAAAAAAAGGGTGATTATTTAATATGTGTTTGACATATCAAATGATTTAAATATGTTTTTTTTTAACGATAGCATAAGAAGTAGAAGGCAGAGAGAGAAATGAAATGGCTCCATGATTTAACATATATATATATATATATTATAAATAAAAAAGCAAACAAATTTTGGGTTCTGAAACCATACATCTTATTGTTGTTTAAGCGGATGACAAGTGAAACTAAATTTAGCAGTTAAGGTGGAGCGAGAGATCGCTTAGAAACGAAGTCAAATGAAAATCCATTTTGTTGGAGGCGCTGTTGAAGATGAGTTGGCCCAAATACAATCCCTGGCGGATAAACTCCTCCCTTTGGGAGAGTGTTGCGTTGGGCGAGGAGGGTAAGAGCGCATTGGACTATCATTTTGGCACTCACCACATACCCATCTGCTTCGCCTCCTGTTATTCTTGTTACTATTTCCATGTCTGGTTTTGACACTTTATTCACATCGCTATATCCCCGCCCAATAAACCACATTTTCATGGTGCAACTCCTTGCCTCTTCCTCTGTGGGACCTGGATTCCTAAACCATCCCAGGCTGAACACTGACGGATTCTTTAACATAACCCATCTCCCAATCGCAATTCTCCCTATTACGCCCACCAATATGCCGCATCCTATGTATTTTAATGCATGTATTAGATTTTTACAGCAAATCATGGGCGCCCCGAAGTGAGCAGGCTTCACCGTCGACCAGAATGCCTCTCTTTTTTTTATCTCTTCATCACTCTCATTAATCCCCGCAATCCCTTTTGGGTATTTTGTCATACTTGATTGGCTTCTTTCGAAAATTCCAGGAAAACTTGCGGCCCAGTGCCCTAGCTCCTTCTTGTGTTCGACGATGGATGCTTGCGCAGGAAGGGGTCCAGGTATCTGCAACTCCCCAACACGCATATCTTATATCTAAGACTAAATCTAATAACATCAGAACCGGAAAAAAAAAAAAAAATTTACTTACCACTGGCATTGGTCTTGACCGCCTCAGTTCCTGCAACTCTAAGAACTCTTCCATATTGGCCACCTGGCAAACCACGCTTTCGAAGGACCCATAACTAAAAACAACCTTTTTCCGGGATTCAAAGTTCACATAAATCTGGATTTGATTTGGAGCAGAAGGCCCCACCCATTGCCTGGCATTAAACATCCAACCCAATTCAACAGGAACTGAATCGAACCCACAAGCCGATATCACTAGAGAACCACTCTCCATGGCTTTCTTGTGGTACTTCTCCTCCATCCTCTCCATGAACACAAGCTCCGCACTTATATCCAAGTAATCACACCTAGTACGTAGGCAGTATTTTGAGGAGCACAAGTTACGGAAAAGAAAAATAACTAGTTAATGTAAGATGAAGGAAGCTTACCCAGTCTCGACGCAAGTTGCAACAACAGCTTCGCCATGGAGATGAAAGGGGCCAATGCAACTGAGAATGAGCTTGGTTTGAGAACAGAGATGGCGGATGGAAGGAGGGTTGGAGGTATCGGCAGTGAGGATAGGGATCGGGGGAGGTGAGTTGGGATGGGCAGCCCAATGCAGAGCTTCCCTAATTTTAGTAGGGTTCCGACCAGCTAAAGCTAAGGTTTGAAGAGGAGAAGAAGGGGAATTCAGGAAGTTGAGAGCTTCTCTGAGTACATATTTCCCAGAGAAGCCTGAGGCTCCCAAGATGATTACATCATAGGGAACGCACTGACCCATGTTTCCTTCCATCTTTATGTTTTGTTTTCAAAGCTGAAGGAGTATATTGGTTATATAGAAGTTTGGATTTTAACATTTAACATAAATTTATTCCACTATTCTTCACTTCTAAAATTTATTTATTTATTTGCATTCAACATTTTTATTTCACCCACTTCTTTTTCATTTTGAAAAATATATATATATATATATATCAAAGTTGATGGATAAAAGTACGATCTCATGGAAGAAATCAGGGGCGGTTGGGTTATCTTATTTATCTATTTATTGAAAACGGGTCGTTTGATTCAATTATACCAGTTATTATTGGAGAGTATTTAAATAAAGATGAAAAAAATAATGGCTTATTTATGAGTGAGGCTTTTTGGAATTCGAATAATTACGTAGCATAATCCTGAGGATGATTTTCTTGCATGCGTCCAATTTCGATGCATATATAAATATCAGAATTATACATCTGATTGCGCATATTTAAATATTTAAAGATTCCCACCTCTATTATTATTACTATTATTATTAAAATCAATAAGTTTATACGGAGATATGGGAAAGCTGTACCATACACAGCCAATCAAACAAAGAATGGTTTAGCAAGAGCATCTTAATTTTGACCACCGAAACTATTTTAATTTCAAATCTAAAAGAATGGTCCAGAAAAAAAAAAAAAGAGTTAGGATTTGGTGTATGTCGCACTGCCACCAACTTTTCTTCCTTTCTTAAATAAAACCTTCTGACCGCTCTAATGCTTTCCGCCTTCTCTTCCCAAACAACTCCTCCACTTGATGGACAAATTTTATCCCAAGTTTATTCAATTTGTGTTCAATAAAAATCCATGAAAGAATAATTTGGCCAATTACAGCATAAAACGTTAAGAAGAAAACAAAGGTGGGACCTCCCCTGCGCTCTCTCTCTCTCTCTCTCTCTCTAACAAGGAAAAGGACCCCCTTCAGCCCGCAAATATATTCATTTCACGTGGACGGGGGAAATCCTTTCCTTGAAAAACTGCCAGACCAGAATGCCTTCTGGATTTTGTGGGGTTTTCTTATCCTCCGTCCCTATATTGAGTGGTTAATTTTTTCTCCTTGTTAATTACCCTGAAAAAACCACGCTCAATGGACATCCGACAATTTTTGATTCACAAACATCTAAAAACCATACGCTTATCCAAAAAAAAAAAAATAAATAAAAGGACATGCTTGCTGCCACTTCAAATCAATTCCATTTCAATAAACAAAAGGATAAATCAGTTACACCATGCATCCCTTCTTTTCTCTTCGTGCGCAAGTGATTTCAGTTCCCTTCTACATAAGCTAATAACAAGGCACTACTACGCTAAGGTCCATTTTCAGATCCATGGCATAAATAGTTACCATTTCCGTCATCCACTATTTATCCATCCGAAGCATCCATCTGGAGATGAATAGATACCATTCGAAAAAGCACCCTTTCGCTGCATTTATGGTGGTTAACAAGTAAAAGATACTGCTGATCATCTCTCTTTCCTTGCACCTGTTAACAGGGGAACAAGAGGGGAGAGGGATCCCTTTGCATTTTCCCATCTAATAAAACCAGCTTTTTCATCCTTTCTTCGCACCAAATTAACTGCTCCTTGCTGATTCTCACCAACCTAATTACCCTTGATAAGATTTTCACATCAATGATGCCAAATAATAGCTCAACATCCTCATACGTTTGAGGCCATGATTTCTTCTTCCAGCCTTTGCTCTTCTTGCGCACTTCTTTCAGCTTCATCTTTTTCTGCCAGTTAACCCCGATGAAAGTTAACAAGAACATCTACTGGTAGTCAACGGTTAAAAGAAATGGATCGCCAATCAACAGAGGAATACATATATATATATATACATAAATGTGAGATAAGCTAGATTTTTTCGCATTTACACTTCCTGAAGCTCTCAAGACAATATTATGCCAAAAAAAAAAAAAATCAAGGGCATCTTAACATCTCACCAATCTTATTTCTACCACTCTCAGCTGTGCAAAGATTTCAACTAACGAGAAATATATGGATGCATATAACCATAGTGATCTCCTACTACTAATTAATCACAACAGCAGTTAATAGGTGCTAGCCTCGAGCATATATGGATGCATATCACCATCCTTAAATGAAAGAAAAACAAACAGATATTTAAATTATAAAACAATGAAAGTTTACATTCACATTTAATCCCAAGAATGCAAAAACATTTCTTCACTTTAGGTATGCAAGCTTTCTTTAACAAAATTATTCGTCTAATAAGTTTATCTTTGGTCACAAAATCATTCTAGACTTTCAAACTGTCAACCCCATTCCAGCTCTCCCCTAGGTAATTGTTCATAAATCACAAAAACTCAAAGCTGTGTAATTCAACCAAAAAAACAAAAAAAAGAAAGAAAATTACCTTCTCTAACGAAGATTGAATTAATTGAAGTGGAGTTGCCATTTGATTTTGATTTCCGAACAAGTTCAGAACATTGCTCGGTTTTTTCTTGTCTGTCTTTAGGAAAAGGTGAAATGTCAAGATTGAGCTCTCCATAATTCTGATAAGATCAGAGGCATGCACCAATAAATCAGACTCCATTTCAGCCATCTCTTTTTTATCTGAACCTGCAATTATTAGAACCCTAAATTACATTAGCAAAACAAGAAAAAGCTCATATTTGTTTTAACAGAGATAAAACTGACTCAGCATTTGCAGACAAGGCAAGCTCACAGATATATTAAGAGGTTTAGTCACAACTACATAAAAAAAAATATATATATATATATATATAAAATCAAATCAAACCGTTCAATTGATATAATTCGTGTCTTCACTCTCTCCAAATTCAACACAGAAGAACATACCTTTTCCATTTGGGACTTGGAGCAATTTGGGCAAAAGACTCCGTGCTCGGGCATAAATTTCAGCTCTAAGACCTTGCTCAAAGGGCTCATTTTCAATAAATCTTTGCAATAAAACTTGGAATTGCTGAAACTGCTGAGCACTATGGTTGTAACATGTTGAGCTTTCAGGTTGGCACAGGATTTTCTGACTTAGTTGAGTATATTGGCAGTGAAGCGCCTCCCAAGTTAAGCAAACTTGAGCTACATATGCTGTTTCGAGATCTTGATATGGGTCGTTCTGTGGCTGCTGCAGATGCTCAATTTCATCTTCAGGTTCTTCAATTTTTTTCAGAGAAAGGCAGCGAAAGGGGGAAGTGAACTTCTTCGATGCTGACCTTGGTGATGGAGTTGAAGGAGTCAGACAACCTGTCACAGAATAAATCAAGTCAATGCACATTGAAAAGCAGTGAGACAAGAACCCATGGAAAACATTCAGTTAAAACGGGCAAATAAGGGAGCTTATAAACTATGCAGAGAATTTTTACTTGCAGGCCATAACATAAAACTCTGGAAGGTAGAAATCACTGGTCATAAAATATTTGTCCTGTTCACCATGAGTTCAATCCTAGGGAACTTTTTTGGCCCTCTATTTGAAATTTGAATTCTTTTAAGGTATCTTACTTTTGAACATTTTTTTGTTAACAAATTCTCTAATGTCACTTTCGATGGACGAAGAATAAACAAGTCAAAATCAAAGATATGAAACAAAATAATTTTTGTTTCTTTTTCAGCATTTACTCCAGTCATCCAATATGCTTTTGGCAATACATTTGACACGATGCAAACCCACATGCATTTGCAGAAAACCATATGAATAGCTGAAAAGAGACTTTCTAGAGGTAAGTCTCTAAATCACTCGTAATAAAATGGTACAGGCAACAAAAACACCGACTAAATCTTAGCAATACAAGTAAAGCAGAAAAATACTCTTAACTGAACAGGGTAAATACAAGTTAAATCATTCTGGTTTCCAGGTACTGTACAGGCAAAGCACTGACTCAGCAATATCCGACTCAGGCACGCAAGCATGAGACAATTTCTTCGCGCCAAGGAACTCCAAAAACTTGAGATAAAGAGACAAAACACTCGCGATCGAGCAGATTTACTTATAACGATAGAAATAACACAAGAAAGAAAGCAACTTGAACAAGAAAGAACATTATTTTACCAGTTTCTTTCAGCTGTTGAACCATCATCCGATCAAAGAACAGCATCCGCTCACAGTACTTGTCATAAAGAGCATCAAACCCACTCCACCATTTTCTTCCTTCTGCTTCAATGTCCCTCCATTCAGTAGAGCAGGTCTCTGCTTCACCCTCTTCATCTTCCTCCTCTTCAGGGCATGGCTCTTCTTCAGGTATTAATACCATGAAACTATTCTTTCTCAGTTCTTTCAACCTTCTCTTCACCTCATTTGTTATAAAATCGTCGTCGTCGTCCTCGGCTTCAGCTCCAGGATCTCCATTAGCAGACTTATTGCTCAAATTATCATCACTGCCGCCGGCAATCTCATCCTTTGCTTCCTCCGGCTGTGGTACAGGCTTATCTTCTAAATCTTTGTCAGAGGATGGTTTGTAGGCTTTTCTGAACTTAACTTTGAAGAAGTCCATCTTCAACCTAATGTCTCTTTGTAGGAAATGATTTCTTCGAAATCACGCTTCGGGATCCAAAACCATTTAAATATAAATCACAACTTCGCAGCTATACAATAATAGTCCGCATTCAGCAATAGCTCTTCTCCCAATCCTTCAAGCGAAGCTCGGAAAAATGAAATACTCCTATTAAAAATGCCGAAAGCCAAAAAATAAGCTGCACTTCTTGCTGTTAATCCTTGTAAACGCCTAAAATCTAAAAAGATATATCACCTTTACAACATAACTACTGAAGATTCACCGTTCGCAGCTTAGGAAGGCTTCTTACAGTTGCATTAAGCAGATAACGAGGAAAGAAAAAAAACCTTCGATCACTGGATAGAATGGTTTGCCCAAAATGCAGAGCTCAAAAAGCAGAATCTGATAAATCTGAGAGGACCGGAAGGGCGTCGGATAAAACACAGGAGAGAAGGAAGCAAAAAAAAGGAGAAAATCAAGCCATATGCGATCAATGTGAGAGCCTTGAACGAAGGAGACTAGGGTTTCTCGATAGGAGTGAGATGTGAAGGAAATGGCAAGAACAGGGAGTGAGTACCAAAAGGAGAGCAAGTGAAACATTGGGAACATGAACGCGTATTTCGACATTATTCGAATAAATAAAAGTTAAATATAATGGTACGGTTCCATAGAATTAAAAGGAATAATATGGTGATTTTAATTTTTTCAAATAATTGAGCATTTTGGCAGTGCACCACGTTTTATTCGTAATTTATATGGATAGAATGACATTTTATTAAAAAGCAATAAAAATTTTAATTTATTCGGGTGATTAAAAAACGAGATGGATCATAGGATAGTATACACCTTAAATCTAGTTCAATAATTTGAATGAAATTTGATTCGACATAATTAAAAAGAAAATGATAATATTACCTATAGAGACTCGCATTAAGGGTTGATACGCTTTGGATCTCAGGTCTTAATAAAAAAAAAAATTATAAGAGTTTTTTTTGTGATCTCATGTAGTTTGAGGTGAAAATTAAATAATTTAAAATTTTAAAATAATTAATTAAATCAATTTAATTATTTATAAAAAAATTAAATTAAATAAATTAATTTTTTTATATTTTTTATTTTATATATATATAATTAAAATATGACACTGTCTGAATTTTTTAAAAATAATTAATAATAGCGTTAAAAAATGGGATAGATTAGAAGGGAACACAAGACCCGATGTGAACAGCAAAGAAGACAGGGTATGGAGAATATTGTCAGAAGAAAGGCCATAGCAGAAAAGGAAAAGCCCCTCAGTCAAAACAGTCTTTTTTTTTTTTAACTTTGCATTATTGTCCTTCCTTCTGTCAAGTTCTTTGAGGCTGTTGTAGTAAATTGAAATTGGTGGAATGGCCAAAAAACCCATTTAATAGGAACGCTATTAATTATATAATAGTATACTACTCTCATTCCCGCTGGCCTGTATCGTCCATCCCCTTATGATTCCACGCTTCATGGAAATTAAAACAAGATTTTTTCCACTCAACAATGTAATTGTTTCATTTATGTATACATACATAGAGAGAGAGAGAGAGAGGAATGCAATGATTTAACTCCAAGTGTAATTATTCCCCTTGTTTTGATTTAATTAACGTTTTTATCAAAAAAAAAAAAAAGTTTCAATAAAATATAAAATTCAAGGATTCTTTTACATATATTACGTGCATGGTTTAATATTTGTATGGGTCTTTTTTTTCCGATGGTTAGAGGTAAATTATAAGTGTCTTATTAGCTTTTTTTTTCTTGTTTTGTCTTACCTATTATTCTTGTTAGAGCATCTATATAAGCTACTCTATTCTTAATTAACATTGACACGTGTCTATTTTAATTAAAGAGAAAATTCCCTATAACATCATTTTAATTTTTTGAGTTTTCTATAATTACTTGTTATTTATAATTATATTACTTTTTTTTAAATTAGTTGTAATTTTTCATTATTAACATGTTCATTTTTTTTTATCTGAACAACATAAATGAAATATTAGTTTTTCCAAGAAAAAAAGAAAGGCCTACAAAAAAGTAGGTCGACGTTGCAAAATCTAACAGGTCCATCCATCACTTTCAACAATAGAAACGCACGCACCGAATCATTAACGGCTTAACATTAAGAATCATGCAGTTTCGTCCCGTGGTACATAATTGTCTTCCTCTCAAACGCTCATCGTCACAGGACATAAACTCCCATCTTATCTCCCTCTCTCGCTCTCTTCAGTGTTAGCATCTGCGAATTAAATTGACTGCTTCCACTCATACCTTAGGGTTTCATCCGATCTCACCTAGCGAATCGAATTTCATCTATCAGTTTCCTGTTTGAGAATATGCCGTCAGTGTACGGTGCTCGCTTGACAACTTTTGAAGATTCTGAGAAGGAGAGCGAGTATGGTTACGTTCGTAAGGTATCTTTTCTTTTCTTAAATAGTTTCGCTTTCTTCCCTTCTCCAACTCCATTTTCTTTATTAAGTGGATCTGCTGTTTTATTTTATTTGAATCTGCTTCCGTAACGATTTACTGATCCGGTTAACGATAAGTGAATCGATTTTTTTAAATCGGGATTTCTAAGTTGAATTCGGAAGAGTTGCTCTGCGATTTCTTTTCCTTTTACATTTTTTCTTAATTCTTTCTTAATTCTTTAATGCTGGATATCTTATGTAGTAGTTTATCATTAATTTTTACTAAAAAGAGAACTTCTCTAACAAGAATTGCATGGATTTGAGAAATAATGGAATGGCACTTCGGCTGGCGGACTGCTTAATAGTACAGCGCCTCAGGTTATGATCATCTAGCACTGGATCTGATAAAATGGCTGGGTTACATCTATGTCATACGATGACAATAGCACGCGAAAAAATTGAAGATTGCGGTTGTGTAATTGCACAACTCTTAGCTAATTACCTAATGCTACTATCATCAGCTACAGCGGATCACTATGTTCTTGATGTAATTCTAAGAATTAAACGGTTTATATTGCAAAGTTATTGGTCTTATCCTAAATCTCTGTCTTGTTTATTTAAATCTTGTTAAGCATATCTGGTTTGAAATATTAGTTTTAGTCTCATTTATGTTCTCGCACTAAGTTATCTTGTTTTGATAGGTATCTGGACCAGTCGTGGTTGCAGATGGAATGGCTGGCGCTGCTATGTATGAACTTGTCCGTGTTGGCCACGACAACCTAATTGGTGAAATCATTCGCCTTGAGGGGGATTCTGCTACAATTCAAGGTTCTTTTCCACAATGATTCTTCGTAACTAATTCACTTGCATTCCAGCTTTCTCATACTGCTGATTGCTTTTTTGTTTATCAATAATTGGAGTTTATGTCTATTGGCGTTTGGCTTTCCATCTTTGAGTCTCGCAAGATGTGTGTATCCGAATTCACAAAGTTTTAACAGAAAAGATTTTTGTTCACCCGTGATGTCAGTTTACGAGGAAACAGCTGGTTTAATGGTGAATGACCCTGTTCTTCGCACACACAAGGTAAAATTATTCCCATCTCCCGCTTTGCATGGTATTTATTTTGGTCATAGTTACTTACAAATTGTATGTTGAACTTACAGCCTTTGTCTGTGGAGTTAGGACCTGGGATTTTGGGGAATATTTTTGATGGAATTCAGGTTTTATAGCACTTCATCTCTCTTTGTTATCGATTCATGGCAGTATCTTCAGTTTCTTTTTGGAATTGATGATTTTCACTCTTAGCCTTTGCCTTTGCATACTCGATTGCACTTCAATCTTAATGCACACTGTTTGATCTTCTCCTTCTTCTTCTTCAAAACAGAGACCCTTGAAAACAATTGCAAAAAGGTCTGGTGATGTCTATATTCCTCGTGGGGTCTCTGTTCCAGCTCTTGACAAAGACATGCTGTGGGAATTTCAGCCTAAAAAAATAGGTAGAATGGAACATATTCGCAGTCTTGCAGATGTTGATGGTTGTACTTTGAATTTCTGATGTGCAACACCTTCAATGACATTTTTACTGTAACAGGTGAGGGTGATCTTGTGACCGGGGGGGACTTATATGCAGTAAGTTTGTTACTATTGAACCTTTAGTTTAGCAGTATTCATGCAAAAATTGTTTGACTAAACGTTCTTGGAATTTGATTGAATATTTTCTGTGGGTATATTTTTCAGACTGTCTTTGAGAACAGTCTAATGCAGCATCATGTTGCTCTTCCTCCTCATGCTATGGGGAAGGTCACTTACATTGCACCTGCTGGTCAATATTCTTTGAAGGTTTGTCTTGGTAACTCGTTGTGTGCTATTATGGTGAACTGATCTTATGTTACCTCACATTTCAGTATATTCCTATGAATCATTCCTTTTCATGTCATAGTTTAAATCAGGCGAAGACCTTAGCTTACTCTATTTTATATCCAAGTGTTATAAATTTTGGATTTACGATGCTTTGGAATAAATGATGGGGTCATTTAGCCAATCCATCAGATATGAGAGTGTTTTTGTTCTAAACACTCCTGTCATTAGTAGTTCCTCAAGAGATTTTTCAGAGTTAACTTTTTTTTTTATCCTTTTCTTTTTTTTCTTTTCTTTTCTTTTCTCTTTTTTTTTTATATGCTATTGTACATATATCAGTAACTTGTGCTAATTTCTGAGTCGTTTGTTGAATTTTATCATGAAAAAATTTACTGATTTCTTTTATCTTTTCAGGATACAGTTCTGGAGCTTGAGTTCCAGGGTGTGAAAAAGCAGTTTACCATGCTCCAGGTTTGTAATTTGTGGATTTAAGGTGCATACTTCCATCGTTGTTCATTCACTTCTATCTTGTATAACTTAATTTATGGTGCTTGCTTGTTCCATTTGCAGACTTGGCCAGTTCGTACACCAAGACCTGTTGCATCGAAGCTTGCTGCTGATACCCCTCTACTTACTGGTCAGGTACTGATTGCACATATTATGTATTGGTTAGCTTCTATTATGTTTTCCATCACTTTTTGGATCTGTTACTTGCTGATGAATTTGTTTCAAACCAGCGCGTTCTTGATGCCCTTTTCCCTTCAGTTCTGGGTGGAACTTGTGCTATACCTGGGGCTTTTGGTTGTGGGAAAACTGTCATTAGTCAGGCTCTTTCCAAGGTTAGACCTTTCACTCATTTTTCTTGGCATAATTTGATTGTTCATATGTGTGAAGATGTTAGAAGATTGATATTTGTTTTGTTTTGTCTAGTACTCTAATTCAGATACTGTCGTATATGTTGGCTGTGGAGAAAGAGGGAATGAAATGGCAGAGGTTTGTTTCTTCAGTTTATTCATAGGCTCCTTTGCTATTGTATTGGAGATTCTTAATGTAACCAATCAATCAGGTGCTTATGGATTTTCCACAACTGACTATGACATTGCCTGATGGTCGTGAGGAGTCTGTGATGAAGCGCACAACACTTGTGGCCAACACTTCTAATATGCCTGTGGCTGCTCGTGAGGCTTCAATTTACACAGGTAAATTTAAATAATGTCACATATAACTTGGCTTCAACTTTATAACCTTTCTGGTTAAGTTAAAATAGAGTTTTCACATCAGTGGTTGATTGAATTATGTGGTCTGGTTCATTTACCACTGCAAATTTTCACTAATTAAAACTCTTCTTCTGTTAATGAATTATTACCAATCAGTGCTGGATTTGGAAGTATATGCATTTTGGATTTTTGTGAAGTGACCTGTTTTCAGATTCTTCAATTTATGGATGATTGTGTTGCTTGCAGGAATCACTATAGCTGAATATTTCAGAGATATGGGTTACAATGTCAGCATGATGGCAGATTCAACATCTCGTTGGGCAGAAGCATTGCGTGAAATTTCTGGGCGGCTGGTGAGCTCCTCTTAAATTTATCTTGATTACTGACATATTTTTCCAGACATTTCCAAACGTTTATTTAATCTTGTTAATAACTTTTCCTTACTGATAATGCCACGGTTTAATGTCATGTTTATGGCCTGGTTGGTTCCTTTTCTATGGTGTACAATATTAGTACCTGACATCTTGTGATCATGGGATATATACCTAAGTCATGCACCTACACCTACTGTACAAGCTTCCTCAAGTCTGAAAATAGGATGTGCCTATTGGCTGCTATAAGTGGTAGCTAAATTGCTGGGGTTACATTATTTAGATATGGAAGCTGGATATAGCTAATGAATGTGTTGTACCTACAGTTGCAGAGATCAGATGAAGTTTGAATGTTTATTTAGTGATGAATTAATTACAGAACACTTTGATGGATGTGTCATTGATCAGGTGCATCATTGCTTCTATATAATTGTTCTAGGGATTTGCAAGTGTATTTAAGGATTGTACTTTGAGTACTGGATAGCTGGACATTTTGTATTGGTGTGAGCATGTAGGTTCCATGCTTTGGTAATGTCTTAATTGGATGGACTAATTTAGCTTACAAAAGGATATCTTATGTTACACTTTTCATGGTTTCATAAAATGTATCATGACTTCAGACTTAATTATTCTTGCAGGCAGAAATGCCTGCAGATAGTGGGTATCCTGCTTATTTGGCAGCCCGTTTAGCCTCTTTTTATGAGCGTGCTGGTAAAGTAAAATGTCTTGGGTCACCAGAACGTACTGGCAGTGTTACAATTGTTGGTGCTGTTTCCCCTCCTGGTGGAGATTTTTCAGATCCTGTTACATCTGCTACCCTCAGCATTGTCCAGGTACATATAAAATTACGCAAGTAATTGATTTTTGTAGTATTGCTGCAAACAGTGATGATGTGATTTGCTTTTCTCTTTCTCTTAATAGTTTGAAAACGGAGTTGCCTATATGTATTCTTGCAGGTCTTCTGGGGTTTGGACAAGAAACTTGCCCAGAGAAAGCATTTTCCTTCTGTAAACTGGCTTATTTCTTATTCAAAATACTCATCGGTACATGCACAATTTCTTCACTGCTATTGATTAATTTTCATGGTTTTTAGACCTTTCACCTTCTGGTGTCTTGCATGATTCCATCACTATTATTCATTAGATTGTTTCTGCTGTTGCCAGGCATTGGAGTCCTTTTATGATCAATTTGATCCAGATTTTATCAACATCAGGACAAAGGCACGAGAAGTGCTACAAAGAGAAGATGACTTGAATGAAATTGTCCAAGTAGGTTTCCCATTCCAAAGTTTCTTTTATTCTGCGCCCTAAGGCTCATAATAGTTGAAATATGTGATTCACCTCAAACTGAGCATATTATGTACGGAGACTATGAGCTATATGTGATGGTTTTGCTGTTTAGTGAAATTTTTTTCCATGCCACAGAGCTAATGCATCTGAAGGCTGGTGGTCTTTTACAGCCCTGCTATAAGGCGATGAGTAGAATTTACTCATTGGCATCGCATTCATCCTATTAATTTTGCTTGAAAGTTGTAATTGTTTCTTAAATCTAGTTGTCAATGAATACCCATGATTACTTGGTTCATGCAGCTTGTGGGAAAAGATGCTCTAGCGGAACAAGATAAGATTACATTGGAAACTGCAAAGCTTTTGAGGGAGGACTATCTTGCTCAAAATGCATTTACTCCGTAAGCTTCAGTTTTATCGGTAGATCTTTCTACCTTAATTTATAGTCTATAGAGCTCATCTCTGAATGTGTCGTCTGAATAACTTCAACAGATATGACAAGTTCTGTCCTTTCTACAAGTCTGTTTGGATGATGCGAAACATAATTCATTTTTACAATTTGGCCAATCAGGTAGATTTTTCACCTTTCTTTTTTCTTGTTGTGACAGTTGTACCACACCAGTGGATATCTTTCTTCTATCCTTCTGTCTGCCTCTTGTTCACTTTCCCATTTCTTTTCTTTGTTATTCTTTTTGGTTTGAGTGTCCCCTGAAATAAGAGGAGGGAAGAAAAAGAAGTGCTTTAATTTTGTGTCTTGGGTGTTGTTCCATATATTTTCTTTCCTCGTGTTCTTCCGCTTTGATGCTGTACTATCTTATGGTGATCTCCGCCATATTTATGTACTTCTATTCAGTAAAATCTCCATTGTCTCTTTTTGTGGCTAAGAACATGGATAACAAAAGGCCCTGGAAAATAGGGTGGGTCATCGGGTGTGGTTTTTAACAACAAATTGGCTGTAATAATCTTCATTGTCCTCTCTTAAATTTTATGGCGCCTTTAAGGAGGGTTTTTAACTGATGCGGCTATGCAATTTAATGTTAGTATTATAAGAGGAACAAATGCGTACTTAAGTAGTTTGAACACAAGCTAGGTGCGTGAATGTGAAACAGTCTGAAGGTAAGTAGACAATAGTTTTGAATCTATGATTTATTGTAGGCTGTGGAGAGAGCAGCTGGTATGGATGGTCAGAAGATAACATACAGCCTCATCAAGCATCGGTTGGGAGATCTCTTCTACCAATTAGTGTAAGTAAAACGACAGTGGTGCAGAATCTAGTTCGGGAAAAAAAAAAAAAAGCAAAAAGGGTCTTTTCCTAATTTACTTTGTCATTGTTGCAGGTCTCAGAAATTTGAGGATCCTGCAGAAGGAGAACCAGCTCTGGTGGCAAAATTCAAAAAGCTACATGAGGATCTAACTGCTGGTTTCCGTGCATTGGAGGATGAGACCCGGTGATCGACTTTTCTGAAATTTTGATTTGTCAGAGTCTGAGCAGCAGCACTTGGTTTATTTGTTTCGTTTCCATTCTGCCAAGACACGCGGTTGATAGGCCTCTTATGTTGTGGGGCTGTATGGCCGGAGTTTTTGTTGGATTGTGACAGTTTTTGCTGCATACTATTGCCATCTCGTTGTATTGGGTTGCATATGTATTTATTCAGTAAGGTATGAATCCGGGTGGTAACGTTATGTAGGATTTAATTTATTATTAATTATATAATGTTCTTTCCAATTTAGCATATGCACTCACACAACGTAGTTTTTAATATGGCTCTGTAATTTATACTCATTTGATTTGAGTTAAGCGTACAATAATTAGTTATACGAGTGAAATTATAAAATTATATCAGAAACTGTTAGTCCCTGTTACCACGGACGTATCTTCTTGGCTTACAAGTATGGAGCAAGCCAGGCACACAATTCAAAAACATACCTTTAAATGATGTGCCGGCTCCCAGTCGCTATAGCCTCTGTTTCGCATTGGTGTGCGTCCCCAGGACACCAACTCCAACTTTGATTGTTCCCTTCATCCTACGCTTCGGTCTGTCATTTTTTTTCTAGTTTATTATGTCAAAGGATCTTATCTTATATACGTATCACCGAGGTTTATGTAGCAGTTTGCCTTTTCCATGATATAGTATTTGTATAAAATTAAAACGATTCAAGCAAATGGGAATTTCGCAAATAAAATCACAAAATTATCTCAGAAAATGATAAATGCGAAGCTTAGGCAAGATATGCTGCGAAATGAATCTGTCTGAAATGCAAAAGCTTTAGGCAAGATATGCGCACAACAACAGTCTTTGAAATTAAAGTTTGAGAGAAAATAGAAATAGCCGAGGGAAAGCTAATCTTCATGTTCCAAGCGGTAGGGAGATGAAGATGATGATCACTTAACCAGGCCCAACTTTAGGAATGTCATAATGCTCACTCATGTTCGCCAAATACTGGTTGAAATCTTGAATCCTGTCACGGTGAGATTTATTGGCTTCTTTGGCCATTCTATGAATATCAATTTTTTCTCTCTGTTCCATGTATCGTCTCTCTGCAGGTGTAAGATGATCATAAGGAGCACCCTTCCCTTCTTCCCCCAATTTGCTACTGTCATCTGCTCCATCCTCACTAGGGGCAGTTATTTCTTCTGTATTTTGTTCTGCAACATGTTCCATAATTATCACGAAGACATTAGTTGGTTAACATGTCATATCGCCACGCTCAGTTATTTGCATTTTTTATTCAGAGTTTATTCAAAAATGACAAAATCACTAAGACAAAAGAAGAAGGGCTTTAAAGCGATGTTAGAAATAAAAACAACCTATCATCTTAATTTGCATCATTCTTTCAGGAGCTTGTATTCATCACAAGTTGATAGATAAATACGGCAGAATCCTGAGATCAATCAGCTATGATCGCATCCAAAGGCCTCAGAGACATGGCAAATAATAGAACAATGGATGTATACCCTTGGTCTAATAATGGCATTTAACACATTAGCTGTGTACTTTTTTTATCTTTCTAATGATAAAACATTCTCATCAATCTCCTTTTCTTCGTTCCTTGAAGACGGATGAGATGCAATAGAAATAGCTCTGCCCTACTTGTCAATTAAATAGAACTAATCACAAAGATAAACGAATTAGAAATGCTTCATACTTGTCAAATTACATACAATCAGTCGCAACAGCTCGGTGCTTACTGATCAGAGACCCCTAAATTGAACATTACCAACAGAAATTCACCTGGGCGGACTAGAGAATAAATCAAATTCTATGAACTAAAGAATATACAGCGAATAACTCATTATTGTGAAAAAGCTACGAAGAAAAGGAAGATGGGAAACCTGGTGGAAGCTCATTCTCCACGAGCTGAGAAACTTGAATAGGGTCTTTCTTATGTTTCTTTTTCTTCTTAGTCCCGCCAGCTTTCACATTCAAGGCCTTCCCCTTCAGCTTCAGCTTCCCGCCAACAACATTGTCATAAGCTGACATCTTCTCCGGTCAACGAGACTGGCAAGAAGAAAAAAAGAAAAAAAAGAAAAAAGAAATAGCTCATGAATATGCCATGGTCAAACCAAGAGAAATCCCCTTCCTCTAGAAAAGTAATCCCTGTAAACCTACAAAGATGCAAGGCTGCTCTCATACTATAAATTCCTTCGTTGTTCGACGTGAAAAATCAAGGAAAGGCAACTACACATAGAAACTAATACCTGGAACGGCGAATCCGTACTGAAACTCGAACTATGAAGACGAATCGATCTCCCCTTCCACCTGTATTCGTAAATCAGAACAGACGCCGACCAGATTCGATCTAATTCTATTGGTCTTGCTTGCCCCGACCCAATTTTGATTTTTGATTTGTTTGAGGGTCATCCCAACTTGCCGACCCAACCAAAATAAAGACACTTTTTTAACTTTTGTTTTCATATGAAATTATTTCACTAGCCAAAAAAATAAAATAAAAGGCTTTTTAGTCTTCAATTATTATTAACTTTTGTAATATTTCATCCTTAAGCTCATATTTACTTTTTTTTTCTCCCAATGAAATTTAATCCTTTATGAATCTAATTACCAAATGTCTTTACCCTTGCATGGAACTCCATGCTAGTTTCCACCTAACACCACTTGAACTAATTGAATAAACTGTATTATTTACTATATTTAATAAATTATATTATTTGTTATTTATGTAAAATATAATAAAAGATAAATAGAATGGAGTATAATTTTAAGTTATTAGATAATAAATTACATAAAAAAAAAAAAAACTGATTTTCATCATTAACTAACAGTACAAATAGTAGCTACATTATAAAACAATGATCTAAACAAGTGGTTAATTTACTGCCTTGCGAGGATTTTAAAAGACAGAGGGTCTTGAAATAGCCTATTAGAAAATATTAATTTATTCTTAATCTAAATGGAGTTAATATTAAGGAAAAAATTAAATAAATCTGCAGCACTCATGATTTTTAAGCATCAATCAAGTTCTGAAGACACAGCTTTGAATATTGAATCCCTAAACGCGGGAGAAAAGTAAGGGCAGGTCATTTCTTTGAGTTTCTCCGTGAAGATCCATCCCAGAAAGTCCATTTAACACTTGAGAATGCCATCTCTCCAGTCTCCAGCCCACAGACAACAACACAACACAAACAAATGGAACTCGGTCACAAAATGTGTATCCTACCACAATCCTTGACGATCAAACTCCCGACAAGCCCTTGACAATAGCC
>CANXYI010259664.1:0-11700 GCA_948208565.1 Hura crepitans | reverse complement strand
TGACTTCATGCATGGGTTAAAATGCTAGAGTCGAGATATGGAGGATCAGAGGGTCTAAGAGATTAGAGATGAATGAATGATCATATAGAAGTGCTTATTTCTATGCAGGAAAATTTTTGAATTTTTACTCGGATAGTCGTTATGTTGTCTGATTTCTGTAAAATCTTTTATGATAAAACAAATGAATTTTCAAATGCATTTTGATTGCTATAACTTGCGAACCATGTAAAAACATGAAAAAAATTTAGAAGCAAAATAATAAAGAGATTAAAGTGTAAAAGTTAAACGAATAGACCCTTAAGGTAATCTAGGGATGGGTGACCTTAGGGGAAATCGCACCTTTATCGAGTTTCTCACAGAATTAGATAAGGGTGTGACATATTCACTTATTTTATTGCCATTGGTAATAACTTGAATAATTAGTATTTAATTTTATTAGAGGTCCAAAATCTTTAGGCTTCAATATACTTTTTCTAGTAACATTTACAAATATCTAGTTAACCATTAAATATTGATTATATACTATCATTTACACTTAATATCCTCTTTAATTATGTATAAACCCATGCTTCTTTTTATCATATAGTTAATCTTTTACTTACTATAGCACGCATATATCTTTATAACTCATATAACATTTTACTAATTACTTGTTTCTTTTTCCTATGCTTTTATAATCCCTATTATACTTTCCTCTTATCTAGCTTACTAACTCATTAAATCTTTACTCATGTTATCAAAATTAATATTAAATTAAATCTTACTAATTTGATCAAACTAGCATGTTCACTCAATTTTTCTTAATTGTTATTATACTTTATTATAAGGCCTTTAAGAATACTCATTCAAGTATATAATACCCATTCCATACCATTATATATTCCTCAACCTATTCATCTTGGAACTTTGGATTTTCTTTAGTTTTTAGAATAAACTATTAAATCCCATACTTATGCTAATTAAATAAACTCTAACTTGCCAAATAAATTGTTAATAACACTTAGTAGTCAATATACACTAACCTAAACCTCTCTAAAATTTTTGCCCTATAATAGGTTTACCTCTTTCTTTTCATAATTTCTTACTTCAAAACACTTTATTATAAACTTAATTGAACTTTTATTCCATCAATTTTATCTAAACAACCATAACATGAAAACTAACTGCTTACATGATCCATAATGTGCATAATTCATAGCAAGAAAATATACATACCTTCTTTATGAGCTTTATTCCATTAAAATCCATCCAACCTCTCTTCAATTCCTATTATTCACCATCAATCCTTTCAAATTTTCATTTTCCATAATTGTATTACTCACATGAAATTCACCAAAAATATTATTATTCATATAATCCTAATTTGACCTTCAAATACTCACCAAAAAAAAATCAAAGTAACCTATATAAACAATAAAATTTAAAAGAAACTTTGAACTTACATTATTAAGCTTCAATCCCTTAAATTTTTCTCCCTACTTTCATCAAATTCCTTTAAGCCTTTTTAAAATTCAATGGAGATTTGGATAGTATATTGAGTAACCTATAATTTAGGCATAAAATTTTAAGCTTGGTATGGTTGTTTGGTGGATGAAAATTGAGATAGAGTGGAAGGGGAAACTTTTGGCCATATGGAGTAAGAAGAAGGTAGAGGTTGATTTCTCTTGATTATTTTACATTAAATTCACTTACGTACCCAAATTCAATGGCTAGGATTAAAAGAGAAATAACATATATAAGGTGGATTTTCCTTCCATGTGTCTCATTTTATTTATAATTATTTATTTTATTTTTATTTGGATGGCTAGGATTTCATATGCCACTATTTGATCCAAGGGCCAATATATACTACACAAATATCAAGTCATGTTTATCTCATTATTTGTCATTTTCCCTATTTAATTTGACTAATTTATTTTTAATAGTTCCACTTATAAATAAATTATGGCACTATGATTTTACAGTAGTGTCTTGTGAATAGTGATCAAGGTAAAACTGAACCATAAAATATTTTAAAAGTTGCTCAAAAAATTATGGAATTTATACAAATTGATACTCAAAAATTCTAATTAACCGATTTGCGCTAAAATCAGAATTTTGGAGGTCAAAAAGTATTTTTATTAAAAATGGGGTAACAGAAAAGTGGCAATTTTAATTTGATTTTTTTTGTTTTTCAACTCCGATTTTTTAAAGGGTTATGGGGCCTAAATTAAGTGAATTTTTGAATTTTTAATTGAGATCTAATTGAGCTTAAAAGAGAAGAAAAAAGGGAAAGAAAGAAAGGAGAAAGTGGAAAAAAAATAATTTATTTTCAAAAACTATATAAATGGTCAAAGTGAATTACTTTTTGTCAACCTTTCTTTTTCTCCTTCTCTTCTCCTTCTTCCATGAAGCCGACAACTTCAATCTTTCGCCTCCCTTAGTTTTGATCTTTAAACCTTCCTTCTAAGCCCCGTTTGATCTTATTGAAATGTTTCGAGTGCCCCCATAGGCCTTAAATCACATTGGGAGTGAAAAATTCAAAGAAAACCAAGAGATTTTCTTTGTTTTAAGGCACAATGAATAGTAAACTTTTTTTGTTCAAGTAAGAATTTTTGAAATCTGATATTTTTTCCATAATCCCCAAATGCCCAAGAGTCGATATATGTAGTCATTTTTAATTTTTGATGCCCATATGATTTATTTTGATTTTTTATGAAATGAATATGCAATAGGCAATTGAGAAAGCAAACAAAATCCAAGATAAGGGCAAGAACAAGGCGTGAGCCAACCTCAAAATGCATTTTGACTCTATTGATATGTGTAATCAAAATAATTTGCATGATTTTGTTTGACTTGAATTTTCCATAGCATGCCCTAAATGAAATAAATGCAATTAATGTGTAATAATGCCTAATAAATAAATTGATGAGCATTTGATAATGTTGATGAAGTTAATGTATGTATGAAATTAATGATAATGAGGTTATGATGATAGAAATGATAAAAGTTGAATTATGGGTGTATGTAAGAATGTAAATAGCGCGTTAAATGTGATGTGTATACAAATGATGTTAAATGGTTATGTAGATGTATTTTAATGATGACTTAGTGTGCGTGTGCGCTAAGTGCTTTAGAGGAACTTATGGCCGAAATAGCCATGTGAGTGTGTGTGTGAGTGAATGTTTGGCTCACGTATGTATGTATATGAAGGTATGCATTTTTACATGTAAAATGTGCATAAAACTTGATCATAATAAGTAATGGATAATATTTACATGAGGTATGAAATTTGAATGAGATGTTGTGAATGGTAAAAAGGATATGTAAGAGTGAGTTTGTGATGTGAGGAAGGCCTAATGGCCAATGGAATGTGAGGATGCCTTTGAGATGCATTAAATGTATGACATAATATGAAAAATATGAAAATAGTGATAATGCATTCTTTAATCCTTAATAGGTATATGATAATGTAATTATGACATAAAATGAGTTTTATGTGCTTTATTACTCACCTAATGTGCTTGTAGCATGTTTATGGTGTAGATGACATGAATGTGGTAACAATAGCTTAATAGCATGATTATGTTATATAAGACATGCATATGATGAGCTAAGAATTTTAAAGTATGTTGATGGTATATCTATGGATATTAGGATGTTGGTGCATGAGTTTATAAGCCATGTATTTACCTTGATGACTATAAAGTAATATTAATGTGTAATGCGTTTAAAATGAAAAAATCGTGATATAAATTGCATATGAACATAGGCATGTAATGACTGTGCTATTGGTATATGACGAGTTGTTGTATTGCATAATGACGTATTAAGCATATAATTAATGCTTTCCCTATTTAGTCATTTGTTGGCTAAACCAAAGTAATTAAAAGCAATATTGACCAATAATAATGAATTAGAACTAAAAATATATTTGGTTAGTAGTCTATGTAAATAACAACCTAGTTGGATAGGTTGACCGGTCCAAGCCTAAATGAAAAATCCTTTGTATAAAGAAAAAGTAGAAATAAATGGAGCACTTAAGTCTATAATGTCCTAACATGAGACATTCAAGCAACTTTCTTAAAAAAAAATTTATCAGCATGCTATACATTGATCTCTTCAAACAAAAATGAAAAATAAAAATAATCAAGACCGAGGAACTTAGCTTTAGAGAGCTGTGAGATAAAAAGCTAAAAGATCCTAATTTTTAGGGGGGGTGTTATGACTTTATGAGTATAATATTTTTGTCATCTCCTCTAGAAAAAGATCAATAAAGAATGACATAAGAAGAATAAAATTAGTAGAAGAAAAAGAAAAATGACTAGAAATAAAGAAATCAATCAAACATACTCCAAGATCACTCAAAACAGGTAACCCTTCCTTAGGTTTTGTTCGAAAACCAAATGGTATCTCAGAAATTCCATTTTACTAGATCTAGAATCAATAAAGAGCCATAAAAATGTGATAAAAATCAATAATTTTGTAAAGAGTAGAAATATGAGAAAATCAAAAGCTCAATTAGATAGAAGAAAAGACGAGAATGAAAAAAAGAAAGGAGAAGAATGGTGGGAATCTAGCTACCAACAGAAGAGAGAAGAAAATGATGGGACAGAAGAGAGAAAGTTACAACTAAGGTTAAAAAGGGCTATAAAAAGACTAAATTGCCCCTCTCAAATAATATAGAGAAAAGGACAAAGATACTAATTTACTCTATTAATTTTTCACTTTGAGCTAATTTGCCCTAAACGTTTCATAAGATTCTTATTTAACCAAAACGTTTGAAAAAATGAATTTGATATACGTACCTATTAACAGGATAGAAACATCATTATAATTGGTGGATTTATTAACTTCTGTTTTTCAAACATTTCTGTTAAATAAGAACTATAACAAAATGTTTAGGATAAATCAACTTCAAGTAATAAATTATCATAGCAAAATTGCATATTTGCTTAACATATTATTTTCAAAAACAATTTTATATCTTACCTATTTTATTTTTTCATAAAGTTTTAAGGACAAATATGAAAAATCAACAATTTTATGGCGAATAAGTTTGAAGGTAATTTTGAATTTTTTGTATATTAATAATTTAAATGTCTGCAAATTAAATTTTTTAAGGTAAATATATTAAAAAAAATCTTTAAATGCTTGCATTTTTCACATTTTTATTACTAAATCTCAATATTTCTCCCTTATAAAATTAATATTTTTTATTTTTATTATTTTTAATTATTATTATAGTATTTTTTTATCAAATAAAATTTAATATAAAAAGTAAAATTAATAAAATTTTTGAAAATAATTATATATAATAAAATAAAAGTATACAAATATAATATAAAAAATTGAAAACTTTTAATATTTATCTAAAAGAAAATGAAATTAGAGAAAGATGGTCGAAAGTGCTATTTTGTCCTAATGTTATCACTTGGAATTAATTTGCTTTAAACGTTTTCAAAGGTTTTTATGTAATCAAAACGTTTGTAAAATTGAAGCTAATATAATAATAAATAGATAAATCAGGTTCAATTTTTCAAACATTTTAATTAAATAAAAATTTTATAAAACAATTAGGATAAATTAGTTTTATGTAATAAACTATCAAAATAAAATAATACTTTTGCCCAAGTGAAAATTTAAACGTCATTTACGGATTAATTTCTTTTTGAAATTCTGAAATTAAATTGTTAAAAGTTACTCTTTTATTCATTGGACCTAAGAATATATTAACTTGCCACTAATCTTTTTCTACAATTTAAAAGTATTTAATCAATTAGTGAGTAATATTGAAAAGTATTTCTGTGGCCTAAATATAATTATTTAGGAATTATAAAAAAAATAAGATTAATACTTTTTTTTGAAATAACAAGAATAATAAATTAAATCTAAGAAATGTTGAATAAAAACCAAAAAAAAATTGAATATTTAGAATTGAATAGCAAATATTAAATTATTTTCATATAACTAGTAATATGATCGATTTATAATTATAATTTTTAATTGTTAAATGTAATAATTTATAATTTAATCTTTGATAATGGAATTATTCAAAATTGAAACACATAGATTATGTAAAGATATAAATAAGCCTTAGATACAGCTGTGCAAAATCGAATCGGAATTGAAAATCGAATCGAAATTTTGACAATTTAGTCTATTCGCTTTGTTTTTTCGATTCTCGATTTTTTTCGTTCGATTTTGTACAGTAATTTCAGTTTAATCGGTTTGATTCGGTTCTTAAAGGGTAAAAATTGAAAGAACCGAACCGACCGAACTTATTAAAATAACATCATTTTTGGGTTTTATATATAAAAAAATAAAAAATATATATAATTTTGGTTAATTCGATTTTTTCGGTTCGATTCTATAAAAAAATTGATTTTTTCAATTTGATTCTTATAAAAATTTTGATTCGGTTCTAAAATTTTTCAAAATTCGATTTTCGATTCTAAACCAAACCGATCAATTGCACAGACCTAGCCTTAGAGATTACAATACTTAAGGCTATTGTCAAAAATTGATATATAGTTTAAATGATAAGTTTTATTCATTAAAATATATATAAAAAAAAGAAAATTTTTATTGAATTGATAGATATAAGATAATTAATATGACAGATAATATCATGATTAAATTGTTACTTTTCAAATTGATAGATGATAGTTCAAATTTACTTTAAATATAATTCTTTTACTTAAGTCAATCTAACTTTGTAAAAAAATTATTTTTAATAATTAATTGATTAATAATTATTCTCGTTTTAAATAAATTATTTAAAAAATGTAATAGAATATCTAATATCTTTCCTGTTCGTAATCAATTCTCGAATCTATAAATACAAACTAAAATCAATGACCAAATACATCTAATTCGATTGGTGATGACTCTCACCCTTAATTCACCCGAGTCCCCTTAAAACTCTAATTGCGGATATGCATATCCCCGAGGCATATGGTGTTACACCCCAAACTGTTATGAAAAGTTTTCAAAGATCACCGGATTTTTCAAAAAAATTTTCCTTTTAAAAGATAAAGTTTAATAGCATTCACTTAATTTTAAATTAAATTAAAATTTAAAGACTAAATAAATATTCAAATTAAAATTTGAGAACCGCACATGTAAATTTTACCTTTTATCGGTAGTAGTGGATATCGAGGGTTTTCTCAACATAATTTTTGAATATGAGAAAGTTTTAAAATACAAATTGGAGTTCAGAAACTATTTGGATATAAAGTTGAAGGACTATTGATGTAATTTATCCTATGTGCACCTTGCGCCATCTGCATATATAAAGCTGTTGGGGCTGGACAGGTTCAGTGTTAATTTGTTTTTTCTCTCATCTAATCCATCGACTTATCGAGAGAAAGAAGCATCAAAATAATAGAACGCAAAAGATGTCGGGCATGGGGGACGGGTACGTGGGCACGGCCCAGGACGCCGTGAGGATCCGGAGGTTAGAGAAGCAGCGAGAAGCCGAGCGTCGCAAAATCCAAGAGCTTAAAACCAAGTCTGCCTCCGCCAAGGGACAGCCTGGCCTCCTCCAATTCGGCTCAAGCACCTCTGAGGTCCTTTGTCCAAATTTCTTCTAATTATTTCCTAGGTTTTTTTTTTTTTTGGTAATTTTATCTTGTCTATTCAGTTTGAGTTTTGCCCACTTGTTTCATACTTAATTCTGTTTAACAGATTCTTGAAACTGCTTTTAAGAAGGAAACTGTAGGTTTGGTTACAAGGGAGCAATACGTTGAGAAGGTAATATGGTTTAGTTTTCTCGTTTATGTATTCGTTTTTGTTTATACCAGTGAAACTGGCGCTTAACGATTGTTTATTGTGGATGCCAGAGGGTTAATATTCAGAACAAAATTGAAGAGGAAGAGAAGGAAAAGCTTCAAAAGCTACGGCAAGAGTGAGTTCAATGCCTTTTATTATTATTATTATTATTATTATTATTATTATTATTATTATTATTATTATTATTTTAAAGTTATATCATCATTGCCTATAACCTGTGTTATGGATTATCTTCTAGGGAGGAGGAGCTGCAGTTAGAAAAGCGTAAAAAGAGAAAGATTAAAGGGAATCCTCGATTATCCTTTGCGGATGATATTGAGAATGGAAGTGAAGAAGAGGATGGTGGAAACAGTAAGACATTTTTCCCGACACATTTTATGGTTTTGATTATTCCTGTTTGTTCTGATGTTAAAAAAACCGGATTTTATGACTATTTTGTTGTTTTGTTTACATTTTAGATTTCTTTTTTTTTTTATTTTCTAGCACTTTATGCTTGCGTATTTATTATTTTCATTTTCTACCTGGGCAAAAACTAGCTAAGCACTGTCTAATCAAATTCTTTGATAGCGAATTTCTTAGCTGCTGTGTCAAGTTGCTGTTGTAAATTGTGCTTAGATCAAAACTGTTACTCTTTTTATGGACTTAGATTTTGAAGTTAATTCTGTGCGCAGTGGTAGGTATATTATGCAATAGTATTAGCTTGGTTAGCTGTTTATCTTTCCTTCCTTCCAAGGTTGTTTGGTACTAGTCACAATCTTTTGCTAGCTTTTACCTATTTCATGATTTGCAGAACTGAGCTCTAGTTAGTCTTAATGCTAGACATAGTTGGCTCAATATATGAATCCCTTTACTCTTTTCCTGCTTTATTTTAGAAAGATTTCGAGTTTGTACAGTTACTTTCTGATTCAATCAATTGCTAGAAAATTTGCAGAGATCATAGGTTCTACAGATGCAACAGATTGAATTGTATGCTGTGAACTCTATTTTCAAATTGATTTGTCATTAGTCTTTCATGCTTCTTTCGGGTCTAAATTATTTGAGTTAGTTGCTGGCGACAGTAGGATTTTGTAATTTATCCAGTGGGATTAAGTTCACTTGTTTTACAGCTGTAATTGTGGGAAAGATAAAAAAAGATCAGTTGTAATTAATAATTATATTTTTAGTAGTTATCTTATCTAGGAGATTTTATTTAATTAGTAGGTTTTATTTTATTTAGGAGTATTTTAATTATGGCAGGAATTTTAGTATTTGTTTTCCTATTTCAATATTTCCTAATTGGAAAGGAATTCATAGTTTCCTAGTTAGAAAAGAATTCTTATTTTATTAATCTTGTAACCTCTATTTAAAGAGGTTGAATTTTAATCAATAAAGCAAGCATAAAGTTTAATAAAAATTTTAGATGTAATGTGAATAAAACAAGCTCGATTTCCAAGAAGGGAGTAATGTTACAGCTGTAATTGTGTCAAAGATGGAAAAAGACCAGCCTTAATTAATAATTATATTTTTAATAGTTTCTTATTTAGGAGATTCTAATTCATTTAGGAGTTACTTTGATTATGGCAGGATTTCTAGTATTTATTTTCCTGTTTTAATATTTCCTAATCGGAAAGGAATTCGTAGTTTACTAGTTAGAATAGAATTCCTATTTTATTAGGTTTGTAACCTCTATTTAAAGAGGCTGAAACTTAATCAATAAAAAAAAGCAGAAAGTTCAATAGAAATTTTAAGAGATCTTGGTCTCTCACTAAGGAGTCCTAAGGTTCTTCCTCCTTTGACAAGCTTGAAGGTACAAGCTCCCTTTGACGTTCTTCCTCCCTTTGATGAGCTTGAAGGTACAAGCTCCTTTTGTTGAGTTTGGTTTATCACTCGATGTTCCGATATGGGACCACAACAACTTGTGAATGTATTTCCTGCAATGGGGGCTTGCATATGATTTCTGCACATTTGCTGAATGTCGACTTCCTTGTAGTTGTATAGTTGGATCACATGTTATCTTTACAAGCATGAAATTCTGGAGTAGCAGAGCAGTTATAATTTTTTCTGTATCTAGGAATTTTGCTGATCTTTCTTTTGCAAAATTATTTGCTTGTTAAAGATTTATGCGGGCAGTTTAAACATTCATCTTCTTTTCATTTATTCCCAATTGGTAGCATGAGGTGCTGAATTGAAAAATCACAATTTTTTCCTTGCTACAGAAAGTTTGGAGTCAAAGGGGTTAGTGCACGGGAAATTTGGCAAAGATCCCACAGTGGAAACAAGCTTTTTGCCTGACAGGTGTGATAAATCTCTCTTTCTCTCAGATCTTGCTAGCGCATGTGAATTGAAATGAACTTGGACCTAACGAATGAGCTTAGGGGTGATGAGGATGCTGTTTCAGTGAGAGGGAGGCAGAGGAGCAAGCTGAGCGTGAAAGGTTGCGGAAACAGTGGCTATGTGAACAGGAGCAGATTCGAAGTAATTTTTTTGTTACTGATGCTTTCCTAGCAAGTGTATTTGTGTCATGCATGGGAAGATGTTGAATGCTGAATTGAGCTTCTCTGATGTTTCAGATGAGCCGCTGGAAATTACTTACAGCTACTGGGATGGAGCAGGCCATAGAAGAGTAATCCAGGTTAGTTAGATTAACAACACATTAGACTCACCTTCTTTTAGTAGTTTTCTTGTCTATGCAGTTAATTTTACTGTATGTTGTTATTTCTTTCTGGTTGTTTCTGGTTTCATATTTAGGTACGGAAAGGTGATACCATAGGAGAGTTCCTTCGGGCAGTTCAGCAGCAACTTGCACCCGAGTTTAGAGAAATTAGAACTACCTCTGTGGAGAATTTACTTTATGTGAAGGAAGATCTCATAATTCCACATGTAAGATGATTTAAAATTAATCATTTAATAATAAGGACTAGCTTCTTGATCACATTCTTATGATCTAGTGCATTTTTCCCATTATAATTTTGGAATTCAGCAACACAGCTTCTATGAACTTATTGTTAACAAGGCTCGGGGCAAAAGTGGACCGGTAATTCTCAGTGCCTTTAATCTCTCTCTCTCTCTCTCTCTGGGCATGTTATTGTTATGATGGCAGTAATGACTCCAACGTGCATCAGATAATGAAAAACAAAATAACAACAGAAGCTTTATGTTTTATAGGTTTTCATAATAATCAATGAAAAATTATAAGAAGCATAGGAAGCTAAGACATGCATGACCAGGCTTACTATGTGATTGTCCATGATGCCTTCTTTTCTTGCTTGATTTAGATTTGACCTTGCTGGTTGACAACCGTGAGAAGATCTAGAACTTGTTTTTGTTTTGGAAATACATGTTTCGCCAAAAATGTCAAAAATTACTTTTTCCTGTTAACAAGCTGTTAACAAAGGAGAAAGAGGCAAACTGTATTTAAATTTTGAGATTTTGATTGTTTGAGATACTTTGCTGCTTGGTGGAAGAACTACGTTGCCCATGGATATTGTCTGACTGCACGTTACTTTGGAAGAAATGTTCTAGATATTGAGAGCCGTTTGCCCTATTTTTTCTGAGGTAACAAAATGATCCTTTTTTTCCCCCCTTGTCTCAGCTGTTTCACTTTGATGTGCATGACGATGTGCGGACTATAGCTGATGCAACAATTGAGAAGGATGAGGTACTGTGCTTACATCAAACAGTTTTAGGAATTGTCAGCTTTAATTTAAGAATTTCCTGTTGCAACCTGGCCAATCATGTTCTAGGATATCTACAAGTGAGCAAAAAATGTTGCTTACAATCTATTTGTATTTTTTAACAGTCTCATGCTGGTAAAGTTGTTGAGAGGCATTGGTATGAGAAGAACAAGCACATATTTCCTGCTTCAAGATGGGAGGTGGGCCTTCTTTCTCTATTTCTACATTAGGCAAATGTCTGGACGTTTTATATCCCATGATTTGTTATCTTTCA
>CANXYI010259638.1:0-11019 GCA_948208565.1 Hura crepitans | reverse complement strand
CTTACATACATCATCGACCTTACCATGCTAGCATATACACATGCATATATACCTCACACCATACATGTTATGCCAACATATAATTCATACATGTCTTGGCCAACACCATACACACATGCACATGCTTTGTATAAATTAATTAGGCATCATGGGTCTATAACATATACATTTCCAACTTTAAACACCAACCTAAACCATACTAAGCAACCATACACACACGAGCAGCTATAAGGCAACTCTCGGCCACTTACATATTTCATGCCAACCATGTATACTTTCATCAAACCATAAGAATTTATATTACATATCCATGCCAAAGCCATCAATGTAACCTTAAACATTATAAACACTCTTTACTACTTCCCTATCTCTCGGCCAACCCTAAGATTTAACATGTATACTACTTTCCTTCATCAATCAATCATGCCATTCACATTCTTTCATGCCATACACTATAATCTTTCAAGACAACACATATCCAAACTAATTCATGCATTTAGACCATTCTTACCTCAAGGAGAAACTACTAAAATTTTGAGGGCATAATGAAAATGGGTGAATTTAGTTAGAAATGAGAAAAGCCCCTTAAATCCATAAGAATCCCAAAACTATCTAGTCAACATGGTATCCTTCCTCCCCCTTTGTGGACCTTAATTTGCCATCCAATTGCCATAAACACCTCACGCACATAATCACAAATGTGTTAGGCATGATTTAGCATTAAATGGCAGCTAAAATACCAAGAAATGGAGGAGAAACAACCATAAACTCACTTAAGGGTCTCAATTCTAGACAGTCTACACTAGTGACCTTTGAGGAATTTTAACACCAAATTGAGATGTTATTTTTGCCTAATTCTTTTTCCCCATGGTGCCTATCAGGTAAAGTTGAATTTAAAAACTAGAATCACCATTTTTCGTGAAGAACTTAAGGAGTTATGCCTAGCCAAATTCCTCCTTAATGTCGGTAACAACAGTTGGAAGGAAGAAAATTTTTTCTTCATTTTTTATGGAATTCCACATGTCACATGGGTTTGCAAATTGGCAAGCCTCCTTTGCCACTAGGCATGGTGTGGCCCTTTTGACATGATAAGGCTATCTCGAAACCTCCTGAAAATCTCGAACCATCATAGTGTTTTAGCAAATTTTAAAAATTGATAATAATTCAATCAAACCTCAAAAAATTATACTATTTATTTTAAAATTTATATTTTAATCCCCTTTATCTATTAGTAAATTTTCATGGCCAAATTCCTTTGATAGGATAGTTTTCAAACTATCTCGATTTGCATGCCAATCTAAAAAGTTACGAGAATTTGTAAATGACATCCGATTTTAAAAATTCTTTCACTTTTGGATTCAATGTAATTTTTAAGCTTCAGGGTCCACTATTTTTGGGTCTGTCTAGGCACATCTCGAGTCAATCCCAGTTCAAAAAATTTTATTGCACTGAGGGGTATCTTACAGTCTGAAATGAATTGTTGGTTTTGCTGAATTTTTAAATTTTGCTATGTTTATCGAATTAAACCCCTTAAATTTTCATAACCAATGTCACTACCTCAATTTATGTGCACATGACCCAATACCCGGAGCACACCTCCCGAACCCAATGGCACTATTCATGAAGCCTCAAAACATGGGTATTATATTTCTTCCCCTCTTAAGAAAATTTGGTCTTCGAAATTACCTGGAGCAATCACATAAGAACACGGAGCTCTCATCTGCTCTTCTAGCTTCTAAGTAATTTACTCTGTATTTTGGTGCCTCTATAGCACTGTGACAGTGGTATGGACTAATTCTTCCAATAGCTCATTTCATAAACCATGGTTTGTGCTAGTCTCTCCTTATATCTTAAATCTTGCTATACTTCACTATCTATCATCGAAATCATATATAATGGATGTAATATGTACCTCCTAATCATAGAAATAAGGAAAACATTATGTGTCTACCATAGCTCAGGTGGTAGTGCAAGCCTGTATGCTAGGGGTCTAACCTTATCAATACTCTCGTAGGGTCTAATGAACTTGGGACTCAATTTCCCTTTTTCCTGGACCTCTGCACCTTTCTCCTTAAAGAAACCTCAAGAACACTTTTTCTCCAACTGTATATTTAGTAACTCTCTATTTTAAACTAGCATATGGTTCCTATCTTAACCATTGATGCCTTTATCCTTGCTCTGATTAAATCTATACTGGAGATCTTTATCCCTCTAACTTTACTCTAACATGAAGCAGTCTTACATTGTCTACCATATAATGCCTCATATGGGTCTATCCTTAAACTAAATTGGTAACTGCTATCATAGGCAACCTTTGCCAAGAACATATATATATAGATCCCAGTTATCTATAGGTTTAATAATACCATCTCACAACATACTATCAAATATCAATATCACCTCTTTGACTGTCTGTTAGATTGAGGATGAAAAACTGTGTTATAAACCAGTTCGGTGCCTAAAGCTACTTGCCGCTTCTTCCAAAATCTAGAAGTAACACAAAGATCCCTATCAAAAATGATAGCCACTAGCACATCATGAAATCTAACTATCTCATCACATATAGTCTAGCCAACCTCTGTAAGGACTAATCCATCTTGATCGGGTAGCTTGAACTATCTTGTCAATCTACCGAAAATGATCCATGCAACTTTACATTTACTTATAATAAAAGGGAAACCCATCACAAAACCCATGGTCAACTTTCTCCTTTCCACTCTAGTATTGTTGTAAGATGTGATAATCTAGAGGGAACTTGATGCTCAACTTTCACTTGCTAGCATGTCAACACTTGACATCATATTCTACCATATATTTTTTCATATTAGGCCATCAATAATAAAATTTCTATTTTATTGTATCTGCCATCACATTGGCTTTCTCTAGTTGGTAGTTAATCAAGCTACCACAATCTTTAATCAACTCCAACTAACTTTTTTGTCTCAGGTTCAACTCTTTCTGAGCAAGGAGATATGTCATGCTCTTATGATCTATGTATATATACAACACTTCTCTTCATATAAATAGTGCCTTCATATTTTTAACACAAACACAATAGTAGTTAGCCCCAAATCATAGGTAAGGTAATTTTTCTCATGTGGCTTCAACTGTGTTGAAGTAGAAGCTACTATATTGTCATCTTGCATTAACTCACATTCCAAACTATTTAGTAAAGCATCATTGCACACAGTAAGGTCCTTATTCTATTCGGGTTGAATCAGAATAAGAGCCTCTATCATCACCTTTTTCAATTGCTCAAATCTAGTCTAACACTTATCACCCTACTGGAATCTCACATTCTTTTCTAATCCATCTAGTCAAAGATGTGACAATAATGGATAGCCCTCTTATAAGCCCTTTATAAAAAGAACAACTAAGGCGAGAAAGTTTCTCACCATGGTTACATTCCTAAATGGTTCCCTATTTAGTACTACCTTTACCTTCCTAGAATTAAGTGTGATTCTTTCTACTAACACCATGTGGCCTAGAGAAGAAACTCCACTTAGCCAAACTCATACTCACTAAGCTTAACACATAACTATCTCTCTTTTAGGATCTATAACATAACCCTTAGGCATTGTTCATATGCTTTCTTGTTTCTAGAGTACACCGTAATGTCATCTATGAACACTACCACCACCCATCTACAAAAGATTTTAAAAGCTCTATTCATCAAGTTTTATAGAAAATTGTTAGGGTATTGGTACGTCCTAATGGCATCAATAAGAATTCAGAATACCTGCACCGAGTTTTGAAGGCAGTTTTAGAAACATTAGCTTCCTTAATCTTTAGCTGATAGTATCTAGATCTCAGATTAATTTTAGAAGATATACCAACCCCTCTCAAATGATCAAAGAGATCATTCATTCAAACAGGGGATAATTATTCTTCATAGTCACTTTATTCAGCTGCCTATAAAGCAAAGCATAACTTGAGTAACCTATTTTTCCTTTTCAATTGACAACGTAGGCACTCCCCAAAGAGTTATATTGGGTTTGATAAAACCCTTATAACATAGCTTTTACAATAGTAATCTCATTTCTTTTAAATTAGCAAGTGTTATTCTATAACGAGTAATAAGTACTAAAGTAATATCAGGATACACCTCCATTTCAACTCCTATTCACTTTAAGGTAGTAAGCCTAGTAGCTCATCAGGAATACATCAAAAACTTAGCTATAATTGGAATATATGCTAGATTAGAGTTGAAACATTCAAATAAATAACATAGGCTGAAGATGCCTCACTCCTTTTGAAGGAGTTGTTATATTCTTAATAGCAAAGATAAGATTGTCCAGAAGGTTCTTCTCACCACCCATGTCACCATTAGTCCTTGTATAATCTAGAGGCTCAACTTTCTATGTTTACAATTAGTCATAGCTTGGTACTTAACAAGCTTATCCATCCTAAGACTACATCAAACTCATTGGGATGCAACTTCGTCAAGTTGGCAACAAACTATGCCCTGAATCACTAGAGGGCCTCTCTTATACTCCTTGTTCACAATTACATAGGGTTACTAACTCTGATATCTTTATCAATATGCTCAGGCTCTATCTACCTATTCTATGCTTGTGCATTACTTACACATGAGGGTGGTAAATCAAGGTCTATCAAAGCCAAGACTATAACATTAGATAAACACCATACCAATATACCATTTAGTGCTATAGCCTCTTCTCTATTTCTCACTACACACTGCCTGGCTGAAGCACAAGCCTTAATTCTAGTACCCTGACTAGCACTAGACTACTCTGCTTTAGTCTACCTCTAACCCCTACTTTGGAGTGCAACATTAGGTATCTATGTGTGAGCACCCTTTACCTATCCCTGAGAACACTCTTTCTATAGTGGTCTCTAACACCATAATGGAGACATTCACCTCTCTTGCCTTCTCTGCACTACCCCCAGTGCCTCTTATGACAAATGACCTACATGGAAGGTCCACTCCGATTACTCCCTATACAAAAAGTACTATCAACCCAAGAAGGCAATCGAAGTCTACTAGTAGAAGCCTGCCATGACCTCTGGGTCTGTGTCTGCCTTTACCCCTAATACCCTATCTGAAACTGGGACCTAGGCTAAGACTATGCCCGTAACTGGAGTGCCTCTTTCTCTAAAAAAGGTGTCTCCTTTCTGGTACCATTTCCTCCCTACCACATGCAACTAGTACTAGTACTGCAAAATCCCTCTTCCTAAGGTTTAACTATCTATATCCTTGACCCTACATTTAGTCCTATCAAGAATCTCTTATATTCTCTACATATCATTAGAAATAATCTCCTTAGCATACTTTTGGAATCTGGTAAGATCCTTTTATGTACTACTCCCTAATGTACCAAGACAAGGGTTACTTCAACCTGCTGTTAGCTAGTTAATTGTGACTCTGGCTGCTAAGCAGCTTTATTGGGTTTAGGTGCTGATACATAACCTACTCCCTATATAACTATGGTTAAAAAACCAATTGGTTCCTTGACACTTCCTTCAGGTAACTTGACCAATCATTTATGTATTATAAAAGACTTTTCCTTCTCAGCCTTGGGTAGTGTAAAAATTCAAAAGAATTTGAAACTTAGACATTTGCACTCATGTACTTAACCTAGGAACATTAACCTATGCTCTGATACATATAAATATGACACCCCCTACTGGATTCCCAAAGAAACCCAATAAGTAGTGCATTTCCGGCTAGGTCACTTATCCTAAAATTTCCACCATGTTCATTCATTTAACTTTTACTTATACTACACTAGATAATTCTATTTGATCCTAAATTCATTTAGGTTAATTCCTATAATCCACTTAAGTTCATATTTATCATATTTTAGCCATTACAGAAAGAATCTAACATAATCTAGTAACATTTAAAAATCTAGTAGCACAACAGCTGCCCTAGTCACTAACCTAAAATTCATATCCACCTGTAAACACTTTTATATCATATATCACATCTCCTAAACCCTTCTAGTCCCCCAAATATCATCCTTTCCACATCATCTAACACACAACTTTCACAGGCCTTAGGCCATAATGAAACATACAGAGCTTTAGGCTCACAAGCATCTATACAGATCATATAAACATAAAAGTAACCATCATATGAATAATTACAAAACAGTCCATTTTATATAGATGCTACCCTATATCCCTTATATACATCACCACCATATCCCATGTAAATACATAGAGTGCAAAATCTACTCATTATACATGATCAACCTCCTACATATGACCTTTGAGCTCCATTTCATGCTTTACGGGTTAACATCCCTATTTTGGGTACTTGCGCACTGAAATAAGTACACTGAGTATAAAAATACTCAATGGTGAATTCAATCATTTGAAAATATTTCCAATACTTAATCTATGCATAAAACCTCTATTTAATCTTATATTGGCAACCTATGTTCAATTTAAAGTGCTACCATATAAAATTATAGCTTGACCCTTTTGGTGTTTCTGTCTATAATCATTCAATTAATTACTAATAGTCATATAGTTTATGTATTTGACCATTAATAACTATTTCATGCATAAACTATGCCATTTTACGCCTTTATTTTTTTACCCGTGAAAAATTACTAAAATACCCTTATGTCATATTTCACATTCATATGTGGCTTTATTAACTTTATTAAATTATTTTAGCTGGCCTAACTCAGAAGACATCCTTGATAGATACAGGATCTAGAGGGAAAATAAACTTGTGCAGTAATCCCCATTCTAAACCTATGTCGTTGTACAGGCATATGTTCCATAATGAAGATCAGCCTATAGCCTCTAGACACAAATAAATTCTCAACATCTATGTGACATAATGAAGATCAGCCTATAGGCCTCCACAACAACAAATAAGGTCTCAACATCTATATGACATAATAGAGATCGGCCCGTAGGCCTCCCTAGCCATAAACAATCACCATCAGGAATGTGACATAATGGTGATCAGCCCATAGGCTCCCTAGCCATAAAGAATATTAGACATAATGAAGATCATCCCGTAGGCCTTCCCATCCATAATGAACATCATTTCCTGAACAATAGACAACTAGTAGCTGCTAAATCCCTAAGTTAACTAGTCAACCCATCTAATGAGTGTCTAACTAATAAGCCAAGTAGCTTATTTTAAGTCCATTTATTAACTAATAGTGTTCTTATAATATTTAAATTGCAATGACAAATAGTTATAAATTTTATTACACAGTTTATTTGTTAGCCAATCTAGTATAGCCATATTTTAGCTCTACTGCATAAAAATCCCAAATTAATTTTAAGTTTTGGTATTACCAATATACAATGTTTAATATGTTATAATTTTTCATAGCATTATTTTTCAGGAAATTAACACTTTCTGTCTAAAGACATTTTTGGTTCAGGTATTGGTCAACTGAACAGTTACAAGTCATTTCGATTACTTTTCAAGACACATTTCTGGAACTATTTTAAGTTAAATTTTAGCACAATTTCTAACATTTCATTCAGTACATTCATAGTCCCAAGGCCAAATCATATTTAGGCCACTTCCAAGGCCAAACAATAGGCACAATTGCTAATCATCCTTACATCCCAAATCTAGCCCCAAAGGCACAAGTTTATATTCATTTCACATAGTTCATTTCAAATCACTTTTGAAATAATTATTTTAGGGCATTGCCATTAGTTTTAGTTCAAACTTTGTATTCATTTAAATATATATTTTTAAGTTTATTTCAAGTATCATAATGCCATATGCATTATTAAATTCAAGGTCATTATAAGCCAATTCAAACTGGCAAACCATACTAGCCATTTTAGGCACATAATCTAAGCACATTATGTACTTACCAACCATAACCCTTTAAGGAAAAATTATAAGCCACTTTAGATACTTATTTGCTATAAAAATTTAAGGTCATTTCAAACTAGGTTCCATATTACTTTATGAGTAAATTTCATATCATCTTAAAGTATGCATTAACCACATTCATGCCATAAATAATTAAACTATCCATGCTCTCATGTTCTGGATTTAACACCCACAAGGCATTTACACCTCTTAGCCACAAAAGAGTTCATTGCCAAATCACACATTTTTTCACATTGCTTTTCTTACATACATCATCAACCTGACAATGCTAGCATATACACATATATATATACCTCACACTATACATGTCATGCCAACATATAAGCCATACATGTCTCAACGAACACCATACACACATACATATGCTTTGTATAAATTGATTAGGCATTATAGGTCAATGGCATATACAGTTCCAGCCTTAAACGCCACCTAAAACCATATTAAGCTATACACACATTCGAAACTATAAGGCAACTCTCAGCCACTTACATATTTCATGCCAACCATGTATACTTTCATTAGTCCATAAGAATTTCTATTACATATCCATGCCAAAGCCATCAATGTGATCTTAAATATTATAAACACACTTTACCCCTTCCCTATCTATCAGCCAACCCTAAAATTTAACATGTATACTAGTTTCCTTCATCAATCAATCATGCCATCCACCATAATCTTCAAGACAACACTTATCCAAACTAATTCATACATTTAGACAATTCCTAGCTCAAGGAGAAACTACTGAAATTTTAAGGGCATGATGAAAATGGGTGAATTCAATTAGAAATGAGAAAAGCCCCTTGAATCCATAAGAATCTGAAAATTGTCCAGTCTCTATAGTAGCCTTCCTCCCACTTCATAGACCTCACTTTGCCTTCTAATTGACTCAAACACCTCACACACACAATCACACATGTGTTAGGCATGATTTAACATCATATCATAGCAAAAAATCCTAAGAAATGGAGGAGAAACAACCATGAACTCACTTAAGGGTCTTAATTCTGGATAGTCTAAACCAATGACCTTTGAGGAATTTGAACTCCAAATTGAGAAGTCCTTTTTACCTAATTGTTTTTTCTCATGGTGCCTAATAGGCAAAGCTAAATTTTGAAACTAGAATCACCATTTTTGGTGAAGAATTAAGGGAGTTATACCTAGCCAAATTCCTCCATAATGTCAGTAATAATAGATGGAAGGAAGAAAATTTTCCTTAATTTTTGGTGATATTCCACATGTCACATGGGTTTGCCACTTGGCAAGCCCCCTTGGCCACTTGGCATGGTATGGGACCCCTTTTGACATGACAAGGCTTTCTTAAAACCTCTCGAAAATCTTGAACATCTTGATTTTTTAGCAAACTTTGAAAATTCACAGTAATTCACTCGAACCTCAAAAAATTATGCCCTTCATTTTAAAATTCATATTTTAATCCCCTTTATCTACTCATAAAATTTTATGGCCAAACCATTGATAAGACCTTTTTTAGATTGTCTCAATTTGCGTGCCAACTTAAAAAATTACTAAAATTTGCAAACGACCTCCGATTTCAAAAATTCTTTCACCAATGGACTTAGTGTAATTTTTAAGCTTTAGGGTCCATTATTTTTAGGTTTGTCCAGGCATATCTCGGGTTAATCCTAGCTTGAAAAATTTTTATTACACCAAGGGGTACCTTATGGTCTGAAATGAATTATTGGTTCTGCTAAATTTTTAAATTTTGCTCTATTCATTAAATTAAAGCCCCTTAAAGTTTCATAATTAGTGTCAATACCTTGGTTTACATGCATGTGACCCTGCACCCTAGGCATACCTCTTAAAACTAATGGCACTATTCATAAAGCCTCAGAACATGGGCATTGCATATGGGTATTGAGCCTATATCTGTTCCTCACTCTCCCATATTGCCTCTTCTATGTTATGGTGCTTCCACATCACTTTCACTAGTAGTGTTGCCTTATTCCTTAACTGCTTGACTTTTTTTGCCAGTTGTACTTGTTCTTTTTCACAAATCAAGTCTAGGTATACATGCACTTCCTCTGCTACTATCACATGTGTTAGATTGGATGGATATCTCCTTAGCAAAGGCATATGAAACACATCATGTATCTGCTATAAGGTGGCAATGCTAGCCAATAAACAATTGGACCCACACGCTCTATATTCTCGTATGGTTTAATGAATCTCAGACTCAATTTTCTTTTCTTGTCAAATCCCAAAATCTTATTCCATAGAAATACTTTCAAAATTACTTTGTCACCAACTTCATATTTAATATTCAAAAATACTTTGTTACATTACATGTTTTTGAACTTTATTTTCTATGTTCCATTGTTTTTTATCATTTCTTTGCATTATTTAAAACATATATAAATTTCTCAAAAGTTTTAGCAAACATCATCAGCAAAAACTTATCATAAAGCATTAATATACTTATATTTAGCCATTAGTATTAGTACATACCACAAATTACTCAAAAAAAACTTCACTCATAAATCTCCTCTTCTTATCTCCCTCTTTAATCTCCATCAAAAGTTCCTCCACAAAAAAACTCAAATTTCATAGGCTAAAAACTAATCTTAGCCCATAATTTTATGAATGCAATACAAAATTAAAGGAAAGAAAGGATTTTAACTCATTGGTTTACTTGAAAAATCACTTTTTTTGTAAGAAATTAATCTCTAATGTTTAAGCTTCTTCTTTTCTCTAGTTCTTCTTTAGGGTTTTGAATTTAATGATGTAAATAATGATTTCTTTCAAGCTCTTCATGTGAAATAGAAGATGAACAATTAAAGAAGAAAGCAAATATTTTGGACATATAGAAAGATTCAAAAAGATGATGAAAAAAGATTGATATTTTTCTTCTTTCATATCTTGAATTCAATGGCTAGGATAAAGCCAAGTATCCTTAGTCCAATGGTTATGTAACACCCGTAAACCTTGGGTTTCAAAATAGTGTAGCTCAAGTAATGAATAATGCCCTCACAACAAGTGGGTCTCATTGAGGTACCTGAGGAGGAACACTAGCCCCATAATTTTGATGGGAAAAAATTTGATGAAAATGAAATAATTAAAACTTTTAGCAGAACTAATAAATCATTTCTCACTGAGATCTAGTGAATAGTGACTTTAATTGGCATTGTGTTAGGATAAGCCCAGGATGTGCTCGG
>CANXYI010259510.1:0-16529 GCA_948208565.1 Hura crepitans | reverse complement strand
TTTTTGAATGTACAATATACTTGTTGTTTACTTTAAATACTCTAATTTACTTTTCGTACATGAAAAGGTGAGATAACTGGTTTAAATATAATACACATTGGCTTGATAAGGGATTGATAAATGTTACAATATACAAAGAAGTCATATTATTAGGGCATAAATAAGATCTAAATTTTGAACCTTTCTAGTATAGAAGATCAAAGGTCCTGGTGCTGAGGCCAGACTGGCGACTCCACTAACTACTCTCATTACTGGTAAATATGTATAATCTCTACAAAATGTTGTATGCTATGAGCAATATAAATCTTAAGGGCTCTAAGCCAATGTGATTTTAAGAGATATATGTTAAGTTAATATGACTATAAGTGATACAAGTGAATGGCCTTGACATGGCAAGATAAATGAAAGAAATGAACTTAATAGGATAAACATTAAACACATGTGTTGTTAGATTTGCATTAGCATTTGGATAGTTGGCATGCCAATAAAGATTAGCATTACTTCATTTACTTTTCATCACCTTTAAGCAATCATTCTAGTCAGTGCACCTGCATAAGGTCAACTATCATAGCACTATTTTGTAATATGGGTACGACCATCGATCACTGTGAATGACACTATATAACTATTTGGTAGGCATAGATAAGTAAGATTTGCTATTGTCATGGATATATGTGTTTGTGGATATGGCCATATAAGTCCAGCAATCACTACACAATACATTATTTAGTCTAATTAGTTTAAGGTACATTGGGCTGTTTGAGTAATAAAATGAATAATGCCATGAAATGTATAAAGTGAAAGAACTTATGATAAATATAGGCATACATATGAAATGGAAGACTCTTATATATGGAATACATAAATAATAAGCATGTATGTTTATGTGAAAAGTGTATATTTCAATATGCCATGACTATACACAATATCAACTATCTCTTTAGTAAGTGAGGTAAGTTCATGCATTGGTTATGCAGGTTCATATGGCTATTTGTGATGAGATATACCTAGGAGATATATGTTGAGTTATTGTGAATATATGTTCCTATATGTTCTTTATGTCTTATTTAGTGGCAAACATGATTAGTTTATGTGCCACTAAGCAAGTTTTGCTTAATGCATTGATGTTTCCATGCATAGGATAACCTAAAGAGTGCAATGGAGAAAGTTTTGCAAGTGGGGATCAGTAGTTGCATTTGTATTCTTTTTCAGTTCATTTTAATAATCATTTGTTTATTCTTTTATTGGCTTACTTACTTTTATTGATTTTACAAAGGAATGTAAATAATGGATTTTTGGCAAGCTTTCATAACTTTTTTTTTGTTATGAAAAAAAGATTTTAGCTTCACATTAGTTCATAGTATGTTCCATGTGAATGTTGCATGAGTGATACAAATGTGATAAGTATAAGATGTGCATGTAAATGAGTTTTAGGTGAAGTGTGATTAGTTTAGTTCTATTATCTTAGGAACATCATTTGTCACTCCTTTTATAGTGTCTTTGAATGTTATAAGGAGGGGTGTCATAGCAACATTTAATAATTTATTCATTCATATAGTACATAACTTTATTGTATAAAACCAAGCAAATGTTCCAAAAAATTCTAGGCTATCCAAATAGTCAAAAACTATATTTGTAAATCCTAATATCAAACCTATGAAACCTTTACAGTTGAATTATTGAAAAAATGTTTAAACAAAACTAAATAACAAATAAATCATGCTTAAAATGTGATGATGTGATGATCAATCTGAGCTACAGGCCCCACTTGCAATGCTTTCTCTATTGAACTTTGAGTTTTTAACCTATGCATAAAAACAACCAATATGCTAAGCAATTCTTGCTTAATGGTACATAACTCTTTATGATTACCAACAAATAACACACATCACAATATAACATCATTTATGTTTAAATTCACATTATATTATTCTTGCTATATCAATACTCACAATTAAGTATGAATTAGACATACATATACTTACCTCACTTACATTATTAGCAGTGGTCATTATGTATAAACAAGAATCTATGTATGCATATGCATAGATATATAACAGGTGAATCCTTTTCATAATATTCATATAAGTTACTTATAATATTAGCTTCTCAATAATGTTTATGCTCCTTCATAATTTCCTTTACTTAATATAGCCTATTGTTTGCTAAACAATTATAGACTTAATGTATCTTAGACCACTATAGACTAGATAATAAGTTGTACAATGTCCTCAAGACTTATGCATCCATGCCTACTAATGAATGAACTTAGTTACATGGTACTCTTTGAGTTTACATGGCTATGCCCACTCAACAATCAATTTTACAATGCCTTTAAGGCTTACATGGCTGTACGCACAACAGTAATCAGTTGTACAGTGCTCTCAGAGCTTACATTGCTATATCCACTATAGTAATGGCATATAAGTAACAAAGATATAGTATTACTAATACCCTATTGGCATGCCAAATAGCCTAATGCTATTGCTAGTAAAAAAAAGTACATGGGCATTCAATGTCTATAATCATTCTCAGTGTGGTCATTTCATTAAAATGCTGTTCTATTATTTAGTTATGGAAGTATGCTTACAGCATATGCTCTACCATATAGCAATATTCGGACTCATAATCATATCTAAATAATCTAAAAGTCTTAAAATTATTGTTCATCAATCATGTACTTATTCATTTATGCATATTCAATATAACATTTACTTATGTATCAAGGTATGCCATGGTTAACTATACACTATACTTGTAACATATCTTGTCCATTCAATAAGTAACTCAACACTAGGGATAGATGCATGTATAAACACTCATTTGTGTTCACCTTGTATTTACATAAGTATGCTTAAGGTTTATAAAGACATAAAAACATATTTACAATCAAATCTTGTTCAAAAAATTCTCACATATTCTTTAAAATCTTTAATTCAAGTTTACATAAATAAATTCCAAGAGAAAAGTTCCTTTTAAAGCTTTTTGAAAACCACTTCATACTAAAACAGTAGGGTTATAGGCATGACCTCGTATGGGGTTATAAATGTGAGACCCATTTTAGACAGAAACTCACTTTTGAAAATAAGAAAAAGCTTCTTATTTTTTTAGAGTGGTCATAGCTGTGACCATAAAGGGGTCACATATGTCTTATCATTTTTCTAGAATTCTAGCATTGATTTGTTCAAAAAAACCATTTCTAAAATCCACCAATTCAAGCCCAATTCACATCCAAATCAACTTGAATCGATTTCCATACATTAAACACAATTTAAGCATTAATTGTCATAATTCAGTTACATCAATTCACAAATAATTAACACCAAACTCAATCAAACTCAATGAAAATTCAAAATTTATGGAAAATAGCTCTAGAACACATTTTTAATGAATTTTAACAACTAGAAACATATAAAAAGGTCATTAACATATTGAGAAATTGCCATGAGTCATTTTGGAATCGGTTAGCCCTCAATAACACATTTGCCTTTAAATTAGGCTTTAAACCTTCTACATTTTCTTATTTTTTAGTAGATACAACAACCACAAATTTAAGATAAACCAATTCAACCATTAATTAATAGAAAAAATCACAACTAAATGGAAGAATCATGAATGAAGAGCACTTTACCTTGATAAATTAGTAGAAATGAAGGATAAGTGAATAGAAATTTATGAGCAATGGGAAGGAGAAGAGTGTATACTTTTTCTACCTTTCCTACTATTACTTTTCCTTTATTTATATGGTTGGATGGATGTTTGGGATTAAATACTAATCACCCATCCAATGGTCTACATTTAATCAAGGTAAAATCTCATTTTAAGATCTCTACTCCAACTTATTTATATTCTTAATCTTCTTTTATTATTTCTCTTTTTTTGAATTACAATTACATCCTTTGATGCCATTTTTACATTTGTATCAATGTTATAATATTTTTAGGGGTGTTACAACTCTTTTCCTCTTAGGTAATTTCATCCTTAAAATTACCTGAACTAAACAATTATGGGTATTATTATCTTATCGAGTCCTTTTTTTTTCGAAGTTGCCTCTTCTACATTGTGGTTCCTCCACAGCACTGTAACCAAAGTAACCTGCTTATTCCTTAACTCTTTCACTTCTCTAAAAAAATTCAAAATGGGTTCCTCCTCATATTTCAAGTTTGGTAATAGCTCAATTTCTTCAGTAGATAACACATGAGTTGGGTTTGAACAGTATCTCCTTAGAATGGATATATATAATACAATGTGAATCTTCTTTAACTTAGATGGTAAAGCTAGCCTATATGTTACTGGTCCTACACATTCAATAATGTCATATGGGCTAATAAATCAAAGACTAAGCTTTCCTTTCCTACCAAAACAAAAAATTTTCTTCTAAGGAGATACTTTGATGAATACATTATCACCAACTTCTAATTCTACATCTTTTGTCTTTAAATCTATAGGACTTTTTTCAATCTAAGGGTATCTTTATATTATCCTTGATGACTTTTTGCTTTTCCTTAACCTATGGGATTAAGTTAAGTTCCATGACTTTGTCCTCATTGAGCTTATTCCAACACAAAGGTGTGTGATACTTCTTACCATATAAAGCTTAATACATGCCATTTTAATGATAGCTTAATGGCTATTATTGTAGGTAAACTCCATCAATGGCATATATCTATCCCAACTCCCTTTAACACCCTCAAAATATGCCCTTAAGTACTTGTACAAATCTTTTTGATTGACTATTTATATATGGATGAAAAGTCTTACTAAAATTTAACCTCATACCTAAGGCTTCATATAGCTTCTTGTAAAATCTTAAGGCAAACCTTTGATCTCTATCAAATTCTATGGATATAGACACACTATGTAATCTAGCTATCTCCTGAATATACATCACAAGTAGTCTTTCTAAGGAGTAGTCTTTTCTAATAGGCAAAAACTGAGCTGACTTAGTGATTCTATCAACAATCACCTAAACAACATCGTGCTTTTTTATGTCAAAAGTAGGCCAATCACAAACTCCATTATATCTTATCCCACTTCCATTCAGGAATTGCAAAAGGTTATACCAAACCTGATGGAACTTAATGCCCAACTTTCACTTGTTGACACAACAAGCACCTTATCACATATTCAGCTATGTCTCTCTTTATGTTAAATAACTAATAATGGGTCTTCAAGTCCTGGTACATTTTAGTGCTACCAAAATAAATGGCATATTTAGGCCTTATCTAGAAGCAATCTCTTATGCTCACTATCATTTTATGTACATAATCTACCTTTGTACTATACTTATCTATACTTTAGCTCATATTCATTTGGCTTCCTCTCTTAGATTCATTTAGCTCATATTCATTGGGCTTCCTCTCTTAGATTCATCTTACAATAGCTTTTAACTTGTTATCAATCTCCTAAGGTTCTTTGACTTGTTGAATCAAGCTGGATTCCACCCTCATCTTAGCTATAATAGTTTTATCTTATGATAGCTTTAGGAAGACAATTATAGTCCTTAATGCTACACACCAAAGAACACACAACATTTCTTTATATGTGAACTTAACTCTTAACTCATCAATAAAGAAATTTCTTATAGAAATTATACTTGCTATTTGCTTTCTACTTAAGGAATTAGCCACCATGCTTGCATTTTCCCAATGGTAGTTAATGACATAGTCATAGTCCTTAAGCAGTTCCATCCATCTTTTATCTCATATTAAACTCCTTCTAAGTCGAAAGATACTTGAAACTCTTATATTCTATGTAGATGAAACATCTCTCACCATACAGATAATGCCTCTAAATCTTTAAGGTAAAAATAATAGCTTCGAGCTCTAAATCTTAATTATGGTTGTTTTTTTTCTAAGGCTTAAGTAACCATGAAGTGTAAGCCACTACATTACCCTCTTGCATCAATACACAGCTTAAATTACTATGAGATTCATCATAGTACATCATATAGTCTTTTTTTGAGATTAGTTATGTAAGTATAGAAGCTTTAATCAACATGCTTTTTAGTTTCACAAAGCTCACTTAGCACTTATTACTCCACACAAATTTAGCATTCTTTTCCAATAATTTTGTGAATAGAGTGGCTATAATGGAAAACCACTTCATAAACTATCTATAGTATCCTACCAATCTAAAGAAAATTTTGAACTTCATTGCAATCTTAGGTGGTTTCCACTCAACTATGGCTTTAATCTTTTTAGGATCCACTCTTACCCCATTAGTAGAAATAACATAGCCTAGAAATGCTACATCATCATGCTAGAAATTACACTTGCGAAACTTAACATATAGTTACTTCTCTCTAAGCTCATGTAGTGCTAGACTCAAATGGTCATTATATTCCACCTTAAAATTAGATTATACCAAATTGTCATCTATGAAAATCACTATGATCTATTTCAAATATAGATGAAAGTTAAAGTTCAAAAGGTCTATAAATGCCACTAGTGCATTTATCAAATGAAAGGCACCACAAGGAACTTGTATTGGCTATATCTTGTTTTGAAGGCTATCTTGTGCATATCTGTATCTTTCACCTTTAGTTGATAATACTCCAATCTCAAATCTATCTTTCAAAGTACACTAGCTCCTTTATGTTGATAAAATAAATCATCATTTCTATGGAGAGGGTACTTATTCTTCAAAGTCAACTTATTTAACTATCAGTAATCTATAGATAATGTCATTAATCTATTCTTCATTTTCACAAAAAGATAGGTGCACCCCATAAGGAAATGCTAAGGCATATATAGCCTTTCTCTAGTAGTTCTTACAACTAGATCTTTAATTCTTTCAATTTAGTTGTGCTTATCTATAAGGCATAATAGACATTAGTGTAGCACTAAGCACTAGTTGCAGTCTAATTAAGCCATTAGGAAATATGTCTTGGAACTCTCTTATAGTAGGTATGTTTTAAAGTACAAGCTTAAGTTTTATGGTATATCTCACATGTTCTAGGTATGTTGGACATCCCTTTTTCACTAACTTCCTTGCTATCACATTAAAGAGGAAGCCTAACCTCTCTCCCACAGTAGTTAATTCATCTTCATTAGTAGTCTTATGAGTTATCCTCTTATTCCTACAATCCACTATTACTTTATGCTTAAAAATCCGTCCATTATTAATATGACATAAAATTCATCAATAGGTAGCTTAATTAGGCCTATTAAGAACTCACACCCTTAAAGGCAGTTTTGTCAAGAATTGCAATCTAGATTTACACTAGGACTTTTTGATCTTTAACTTATAAAAGGTTTAAAATTAGATCTTATTTATGCCCCAATAATATACCTTCTTTTATATTTTAACATTTATCAATCTTGTATTATGCAAGCAATAATTATAATTAAAGTAGCACCCATGTAACTTTTACACACAAGGAAAATAACTTGCAATTTATTAAAATATGCAATAAAGCATAAATATATGATACATCAACAAATCGGTTATTTATTGATTGCTATTGTGACCTAACAATTACTTGTATTTCTATAGGAATTAATGGTGATTACTTAACTCCTATCTCTAGGAGACTACTCTTATTAAAATACATTTTCTTATGTGACTTTTATTAAAGAAAATCAAACTTTTTGTTAGGAAAATATAATTAATTATCTATAAAATTTTTTGTTGTGAGGTTGAGTTTTACTTATAAAACAAGTTACTAAGCTACCTATTACAACCCAAAATGAGTGAAAGGAATAAAAGGTACAAAACTAAATAAATAGGCATGCAATAAAGATTGATCTCATTTTGTGTCGTCATGTCTATGCAAACTATATAAGCTACTTGAATTGGTCTATACAGACTTCCTATACACCTTGAATAAGTTCATATGGACCTAATGGATGACCAAACTTACACAACTCAAATAAATTGACTTGTAATATAGACATGGGAAAGCATTAGAACCTAATAGCAGTAGAAAATGGGATGATGACAATACACATTAAGGATATAAAGGTGCATATGAATGATTATAAAATATACACAAATAACTATTATAAATGAGCTTAGGATTGAAACAATTAATAATGGAAAGTAATACATAAACAATTTTAACACAACTAAGTTTATAGGGATATGGAATGTATATTTTCAAAACATGTGTTCGTTCAAACTATACTCCTTATCAAAAAGAGTTTATGTGAACTTACCATTAATTCTAGAATGAAACTTACATGCAGGAAGATGAATAGAATGTCTAGGATTCAATTGTAAAGACATATTTAACATATACACATTTGTTACATGCTATAATGATTAATAGAGATGAAATATATGCCATTAAAGATTAAACAAGTTTTAAAATGGAATATAAAAAATGAACATAAAACCATTATTGAACATTAGTCTATATGAACCTTATCTTATATAAATATTAAAAAAATAGGTCCATTCAAACCTTAACCCTCACTAAAATAGGTCTATGTAGACTTAGTCTTCAATTCCAAAAAGCTTATTTGGCCTCATGTCTTACCTTGATTAATGCTCTAAGCAACAAAATAAAAGGTAGGATTTTTAGAAGAATAATAATTTTTAGTAAGGGGTTAAAGACTAGTAAAGGGAATCCCATGGAAAAGTTTTCTTTATTAACTCTTAATAATTGGTGCTAATAAAATAAGTTGATAAAAGTGGTATTTATAGGATTTTAAAGAGGTTCTCCCATTTAAATGAAGGGCAGTTCCAATGGGATTAGGAATTAGAATCCTATTTGAACTACTAATTTTCTAGAAGCCTATTAGAACAAGATCCATCCAAACTTTATTATGTGAAAGGAGGTTTGGGTGGACCTTAAGCTTTTTGTGGTTTAGGTGGACCATAGGCCTTAGGCTTTATTCATTTAGGCTATTTATTTGTTAGTTCGTGTAGACCTGCTACCTATTGGTCTATATGGACTAATGTTTTAGGTTACATGCCTTGTTGCTTAGGCTTATCTTAAGCTATCATCATAGGCCTAAAAAATGAATGAGTCCATACAATAGGGGCTTCACCTCAATACCTTATTGTAATAAGTGTTGGGTTTCGGGCTTAGGCTGACCCTTAACCCAGCCCGATCGTGAGACCAAAATAAGGAACATGACACAACTAACTTCTAACTTACTATCTTTAAACCTCTTATTTAAGATTCATATATTACTTATTCGTTTTACTTAAAATATTTTCCCCTTTTAAAAGAATTACATATTTTCTTATCATAGAACTTATAAAAGCTCAGTTTTAAAAAAAACCTCATCTAAGGTTTACTAATAGGGTCTTTATGCCAAAATTCTGGCAGCATGAAAGTTGTACTAGAACAATATCAAAAATATTAACCTGTATAAAAATAACACTTCTAATATATCAAACATATCTCTTCATTACCTTAGTACATCTGACCATCCAAACTCAACATCATCTTAATCCATACACACATTAAAACCAACATTTATCACAAATCCAATCTAATTTATACATACACAATAGCTCATAAATCATCAACTATCAATGATTAACATTAATACATCCTCAACATATACATCTCATGTATATACATAAAAATATTACAAGATCACATAACTTTTAATTAATTATAGGCCCATAATCTATACATCAATATACATATGAGTGCTCATACACTCTTTCTTTTCTCATTTCATATATCATACAGAAAATAATGTAAATAGCATCATCTTCAAAACCCTATTATTTTTATACCCTGAAGGTTCTTCTTTTTGAGCTATCCAAAAAACTATCCACCACAAATAAATAATGCACTAAGCTTTGCAACTTAGTGGTTTATCTAGTATAGTATGGGACATTCCTTTTATTAAATACTTTAAATTACAAATATTCATCATATATGGTAGTCCACTATGTTAAAAGTCAAGAATACAACACATGTAAAAAGGCATAAATAAATAAGACTTTATCAACATTACGGACCTAAACATGCATGACTGACACTATAAAACAACATGCAAGACACTATCATCTCAATTTGCAAGACTAAATCAACTACTCATACTTGATCATAATAAATAACATGCTGAATTATTATAATTATCATTATTAACCCTTGATTTGAACATTACCATGCCTTTACTTTTATTTTAGCACACACGCATATCATACACAAGCCGCAATCTCATAATCTTTATGTCATAATGTGGTCACATATAACTCATCATAATAATATGTAGACATTGCAACATTCATGCATAAATCACCATACATTAAGGTTTAAAAACATTAACAATCAATTTATTACTTGATATGCAACTTTATGTATAATATGCACATGTGGCATAACATGGCAAAAATCATAAACATAATGCATCACAAGATCATGTCCTAATATTAAAATTTACTCGTTATGAAAGCCATGGATAATCTTCTTTAAAATACATTTATTAGGCCCATATATAAAGAAACATGTACACTATGGATAACAGAGTATCGGTGGACAACTAAGGCCCTTAAGACTATATAAGCGCTATACGCATTAAACCTGAAGGTCAGTAATTATCATAAGACTTGAAGGTCAAACATAAGGTAGGCTTATATAACCCCCATAAACCCAAAGGTCCATCTACCAATGTGGATCCAAAAATTAAACATATCATAAGATCTAAAGGTCAAGCATGAATCATGAGTTAAAGACTAAGCATAGCATGAGTTAATGGACGTAGCATAGCATAGTGGCTAGTACGGCCATTTATGAACCCAAAGTTCATTAATCAACATAAATATGAAGATCAAACATATAGGCCTATAGGTCAGACAAAAAGTGCACCCGTAGACCAATTATATTAAGTTACCAAAGTACCCTAAAAGCTACTATCACTCTTAGTTAACTGGCCAACCTATCTAACTAGGCTATTTACTTGTATAGGCCACTAACCAAATATACTTTTAGTTTCACCAACTTAAAATAGAGTGAGTTAATTTTACCTTTAATTTGGTTAAAGCATAACCTTTAGGAAAGTAAATGTTCTTTACCATTTATTAATCACATAATATTGCCATTCATGTAAAATAAGTACATGGATTAACACATCAACATATCCATCTTTAATGCATAATAATCATTATCACAAGCATTTTACTCTTTAAATCACTTTAGGCCATTCATGTCTTATATCTACATCATTTTATCATAAGCATTTGATAAATGCCTAAAGCACCCATCCATTTCTATATTGGCCATTTAGCCATATCATAAGCTCATTGTGCATTATGGTTTTTCCCAACTACCATATGCCATCCATATCATTATTTCAATAAACATATATCAATTCCCATATGCCATTAATTTTACACAATCATCATCAATTACATCAATAACATCCCATATATTATCTATTTCATGCCTTATATAGTGCATACATAAATAATTATATTTGGCTATGCCATTACACAAGCATAAATATTTAATTCTATCACATTACACATAGCATCTCAATTCCTCATAGTCATTATCATTCATGTGTTCATGCATCTTCCAAAATTTGTCTAGCATTAAACATATACATATATCCATACACCAATAAACCATTCGGTCATTAATCCTCTAAGCATCCATAACTATTATTCAATCATGTTACACATCTTTTCTCATGTCTATTTAATTATAAACATTAATTTATGGATATACATCATCAATAACATGCATATGATAGACATACATACATATACGTACATGATGGCTATTCGACCATCATACTCCATACATGTTCCTCATGCATTTCAACTATATTAGATATATCAATGTGCATCCATAATGAAAATTAACATGATTAAAAGTCATTAACATTCACTGTTAATTAATTAGGCATAAATATATGTAATTACATAATATGAACATTTTAGGGCATACACAATTTAGTACAACTTATCTCAATTACACTTACTCAAAGTATGTACATAAACTATCTTCATGTTACATGTTATAAGTATAAGCTACATGCATTCAACAACCAAGCCTTATACCTAATCATCCATCATATATTAACCATTTATAACTTAACTTATGCCTATTCATTCATATGCCACCATGCATAAGCATACCACATGTCATTGCATGCATTATTAAGTCATCCATACACCTGTATGCCTTTTTGCTCATTCTGCTCTATATACATTTATAAGGCACTTATCCATTTCTATTCCATAATTTACTCAATATACATGTAACATATCATGCAATATTTGTTTAGATCAAACAAATGAATAATTCATTATTTACTCACAATCATACATAATTACATAATATACATACATTATGTACATCACAAAATGTATATATCCATACTAATTTCTATCAATTTAATAACACCAATGCATATAAAAAATGCCACTAAATATGATTAAAGCCATTAATGCTCTTACTTAGACATTATTATCATAATTACCCATTTTTACATAATATGTTTGTTTCGGCATAAACACAATAAACCCAAATTGTTTTAAATACACATACTATAAAAAGCACATTTACCTTACTAAGATTAATCACTTAACAATAGCATCCTCAAGCCTTCAATTGCCTTTTTCTCCTTGGTTCTTTCTCTTTCCTTTTTGAGCATAAACCTCATCCATAATTAAAAATTCATAATAATTTAAATATGCCTTTAATCATCAAATAAACCTTATAAAACTGTTATTGGCACCCCAAAGACACTGTAAAAAATTTAAAACAACACAAATAAAGCATTTCTCAAAACTTGGTTACTATTCATCCTATAACTTTAAAAAATTTATAATAAATCATAGAGGCATCCAAACTTAAATCTAACTTGATAAATGTATTATTGGGCACACATAGAACACTAAAAAAATATTAGATCAAAGAAATCTTACCTCTTACTAAATCAAATTACTATTCATGCACTTGATCTTCCTCACAAATCCACCATTATTTCCTTGTTTTCTTGATTCTATGGGGTTTTAAGGACTATAGAAAGATTGATTGAAGGTTTACAAGTGAGATATTAAAGCTTGATTGGAGGAGGCATGAGAAGAAAAAAGTGGTGAAGAAGGAGAAGAAAACTCGTTTGTTTAGGGGAGGAGAAGCAGATTTTTTTTACCGTTCACACTTGACTAAAAAGTTAAGTTGGCTTTTATAGGAAAATCTAGCTTTTCCCTTCTTTACCTAAATAGTCATTGAACTTTCTCTCTATTAACCACAAAATCCTTGGACTTTCATCTTTGTATTCCCTTAGTCCCTCATCTTTATTTTCCTTATTTTTAACCTTTTTAATGACCTCATTTCTATTCTAAACTTTACCCAAAGATGTCTCACAATTAATGTCATCATTCTGTAACTTCTGTATAAGTCAAATCTTGAGAGAAACTATTCCTTCTTGAGAGATACTTTTGCGTCTATACACTTGTTATCATTCAATTTCCATTCAAATGTTCTTATTTCATCACCACACTATAAACATAAATTGTTTACCACTAAAACTCTCTCACTCGTTAGAACAATAGAGTTAAAAACCCTATTCCCATAACTGATATGATAATTTATGACTTTAGGATTCACTCTTTTGGTCTTTGTAATTTCACTACTCATAATCTTATTTGCTTCAACTTGTTAGACTTTTAAACCTCTTTATTTACATACCAAATTACATCCATAACATATTGATACCTTTATCCTTTGATTAATAAGAAATCCCTAATCTATAAGTTTTTACCAATCATTATTTTATTCATGTAGCCAAATGATAACTCTTAATCATGGCTAACACTATATAGCAAGTTCTATTTATCTCTTAGAGTTCACCTTCTTTTATTGCTCATAATATCCTTTTTCAACATAGTTTAATCATATCTACTTCTATCCAATCTTATTTCATTCACTTTTATATGTGTATCATATCAATTTCCCACTCAATTTAGGCAAAAACACACATATATGATGTATATGCTATGGTTATGCATATATGATGCAATGAAATAATGTATAAGTTTTTTATGCTTAGTGATATGATACATAACCTAGCCCAATATCTCATGCATAAGCATCAAATGGCCTTAAATCATAAGGGATTGAAAGGTACACTAGGAGCATCCACTATAAAAGTATTTAAACACTGTTCCATCATTATCCATTTAATAATTTTTCCACTAATACCTCAATAGGTCCTTTTTTACTTTCTTAACATCCTAATATTCTCACTTATACTACATATATCACCTACCTTAACATGATTCTCATCTTTATATATCCATTACCAATTAATCTAAAATCATAATCTAAGAACCTTATGCCAATTTTTCTTTTACCTCAACATCTATTTTAGGCCATATGGATAAACTTAACCCTTATCTTCTTTAATACTAGAAACTAACTAGTTTACCTTTGTCATTAGACAATTCACTTTATATAACTTCAACTCCTTCATATTCTTATATTTCTTACTTTATTTTTTACTCTAAGGAATGCCAAAATCAGAGTTCTAATAAAACCAAATGTGACCATCCCTTACCCGACCCAATCGTCGATCACAAATAATGGGTGGAACATAATCAACTCCCAACTTACTAACTTTAAACCTCTTATTTAAGATTTATATATTACTTATCCGATTTACTTGAAATCTTTTTTCCCTTTTTATAGATTTATATATCATCTTATCATACAACTAATAAAAGGCCAATCTTAATAAAAACCTCATCTAAGGTATATTACTAGGGTTCTTGTGCAAAAATTTTGATAGCATAATAGCTGTACTAAGACACTATCCCAACTAGTAACCTACATTAAAACAACACTTCTAATATATCAAACACATCTCTTCATTAACTTGGCCTATCTAACTATCCAAACTCAATATCATCTCAATCCACACACACATAAAAATCAACATTTATCATATATACAATCCAATCCACACATATATAATAGCTCATAAATCATTAACTGTCAATGATCAATCTTAATACATTCTAAGCATATACATCTCATGTATATACACAAAAATGTTATAAGATCACATTCCTTTTAATACATTGCAAGCCCATAATCCATACACTAATATACATATGAGTCCTTATACACTCTTTCCTTTCTTATTTCATATATCATATAGAAATCATATAAATAGCATCATTTTCAAAACCCTGCGATCTCTGTAGCCTAAAAGTTCTTCTTTCTAAGCTATCTAAAAACCTGCTCATTGTAAATAAATAATGTGTTAAGCTTTATAGCTTAGTGGTGTATGCAGTATAGTATGATACATTCCTTTTATTTTCATTTTATATTAAATACTTTAAATTATAAACATTCATAATATATGCAAGTCAACTATGGCTGGACACCACTTTGGATTATACATAGATGGAAATTTATTAGGAATCAATTATATGCGATTGGACTATAAGAATCCCATTTGGATAGGGACTCTTATTCACTATGTATTACCAATATGCTTCAAAAAGCCATAAGGTCACACACAATAGGAAGTAAAGAGAGATTTAAAGTGTTTGAATGGTTTAATGATATGAGATATCATTGAAAGATGAAGAAAAAAGAGAGGAAAATTATTGGGCTTTGAGCCTAATTATAGTTTAGGAAACAAAGACAAGGGTTTCTAAAATTAGACTTGGTCAATTTTTTGAAACTAAAAATAGGGTTTCCAAAACTAGCCCCTGTTAAACCCAGTTGATTAAGCTTTTTGATTTTTATTTTTATGGATCTTTTAAAAGTTAAAAGGGCTTTGTATCAGATCATTAGGAAGCTAATTATGTGCCCTTGATTAGCCTTAGACCCACTAGGCCATGTGTAATATACACATAAGACTAGAGATCCCATATATGTAGCTCTCTTATTTACTAGTTTAGGTTAGCTTTTAAGGGATAAAAGCTAACCTAAAAGTACTTTATTAGAGGATAAATAGCCATTAAAAATTAATCATCATAGATAAAGAAAAGGAAACTCATGTTAAAAGTATTCATTTCTCTCTTTATAGTTTTCTCTTCCTTTTATTCATATGTGGAATTCATTTACTAGCACTTTGGTGAATTACATAGCTTCTCTTCTTGAGCTTCTTATGTGGATGTAATGCCCATAAGTCAAGGCTCTATGAATAGTACCCCTAAGGCTTTGAAAGTGTGCTCGAAGTCCTTAGCCACCTTCACAAGGCCGAAGGTGGGGCGTACTAGTCATGAAACTTTGAAGGGCTTAAAAATGATGAAAATGACATAATTTAAAGATTTACCAAAACCAATAAATTATTATAGGAAAAATTTTAGTGTTCTATAGGCTCAGATGGATTTAGGCAGTGAATAACTTAGGATATACCTAGACAAATCTAAAAATACCATACCTTATAGGTTAAAAATTCCCTAAGACCACTGGTGAAGGAATTTTAAAATTCTAAGGTCGTTTACTAATTTTCTTAAATTTTGGGTTTTACACAAAAAAAATTAAGGCAGTTAGTTAACTATCCTATCGAGGGAATTTGGCCGTGAAATTTTACAAGCCTCTAAATAGGACTAATTAAGGATTTTTAAAATAAACATAATGATTTTTAGAGGTC
>CANXYI010259491.1:0-10988 GCA_948208565.1 Hura crepitans | reverse complement strand
ATCGAGAAAACTAGGCAAAAAGGGGAAATGAGCAAAAATGATTTTAGTCTTCTAACAAGTGGAAATCCATTTGTCATGCCTTCTATGCCACTTAGCATTGATGTAGGCCCCATTTTGACACCTTAAAATTGTCCTAAAAATTCCTGAACCATTCTAATTTTTTGAAAAACTTCAAAAATTCATAGAAATTCACTCAACCCTCTAAAAATTACACTGTTTATTTTAAAAATCCTATTTTAATCCCCTCTACTTGCTCATAATTTTTTGTGGCAAAATTCCTCCAATAGGATAGTTTTTAGACTGCCACAATTTACATGCCAACCTCAAAAATTATGAGAATTTGTAAAAACAACCTCTAATATCAAAAATTCTTTCACTATTGGACTCAATGTAATTTTATAGCTTCAAGGTCCAATATTTTTAAGTTCATCCAAGCACATCTCAGGTCAGTCTTAGCTCGAAAAATTTTTATTGCACTAAAGGGTAGCTTATAGTTTGAAATGAATTACTGGTTTTGTTAAATTTTTAAATTTTGCCCAGTTCATCAAATTAGGGCTCCTCAAAGTTTCACGACTTATGCCACTGCCTTGATCCATATGCAAGTGACCCGGCACTCGAGTTCACTCCTTAAACACTATGCCATAGTTCTCAAAGCCTCGAAACATAAGCAATACATTTCTTCTCCTTTTAAGAAAATTTTGTCCTCGAAATAACCTGAAGCAAATTGAGTAAAATACTAAGCTGCCATTTGCTTGTCTAGCTCTCAAGTAACTTCCTCTATACTTTTATCCTTCCATAACACTATAAAAGTGGTATAGTTTCATCTCTATGACTACCTCATTTCACGAGCCATAGTCTACACTTTTTCTTATCATAACTAATATCCATCTACAGTTCGATAGCTGTCATTAGGGTCATATGTAGCTGATGTAATCTGTAACCCTTAAGCACAAAACATAAAACACACTGTGTTTTGCTATAGCTCAGGTGGTAGTACAAGCCTATATGCTAGAGGTTGTGACCTTATCAGTACCTCCATAGGGTCTGATAACCTGGGACTTAATAACCTTTTTCCTAAACCTCTATACCTATTTTCTTAGGAAAACCTCTAGAATACTTTTTTCTTTAACTGAATATTCAGTTGTTTTCTACTTCAAGTCAACACAAATTTTTTTATCTAATCATACTACTTTTAGCCTTTTTTTTACTCATTTTACTTCTCTTTAACCTCTTTAATCAAGTCTACTCTGGAGACTTTCTATCTCAAATGTCACTTCAACATGAAAAGTCCTACATTGTCTATCATGCAATGCCTCATAGGTGTCTATTTCCAAACTAAACTAGTTACTACTATCATAGGCAACCTCTACCAAGAATACATGTACATATATCAGGTAACCATAAGCTTACTAATATTGTCTCACAACATGTGATCAAATAGCTATATCAACCTCTCTGACTGTCCATCAAACTAAGGATGATAAACTAGGTGATGAACTAGTCTTATGCCTAAAGTTACTTATAGCTTTTGCAAAAATTTGGTAGTGAAATAAAATCTCTGTCCATATGACAATTACTGGCACAACATGAAATCTGATGAGCTCATCGCCATATAGTCTAGCCAACTTCTTCAAAAACTAGCCCATCCTAACTGAGTAATTTGAACTATTTTGACTATCTATCAACAATTATTCATGCACCACTACATTTATCTTTACTCAATAGTGAACTTACTATAAACTCATAGTAGGCTTTTTAGATTCTCACTCTACTATAGCTGAAGGGTACAACAATTCAGAAGGGTTCTGATGCCTAGCTTCCACCTACTGGCATATCAAATACTTAATATCATGCTCCACCACATTTCTTTCCATACCAACCATCAAGGAATAAATTCCCAAACTCAAAATTTTCCTCTCAAAATGACTATAAAATTAAGAAAGTCATGTATTTTTTTATATACATGTATAACCTAGATCTTCTGTAACTGATATGTTCGGATGAATCCACTACTCACTTACTGTCAACTGAGGCCCTATGGTCTTCCCCTCTTAAGCTTTGCTAATTATTTGAACTATCTACTGATCTATCATTTGATTCTTTCAAATTGCTATCTAAAATTTGACTTCACGTGTAATTTAGCTACTACTACCTCTTTTGAAATAACTGGTAACCTAACATTTATAATCTTTATAGGTCACCATAGATTTCCTTATACTTACCATCTATCAGCATATTAGCTTTCACTGGTAGACAGTCAATCAGGCACTCAAAATCCTAAATCAACTCTATCCAGTTTCTCTATCTCAAGTCCTTTCTCTCTGGTAAGGGATATTTCAAACATTAATGATTTGTATTTATATAGCATTCCTCTTCATATTAATAATGACATCATCTATTTCGACATAACTATAATGATAACTAGTCCCAAATTAGGGGTTGGATAATTTTGCTCTTGTGGCTTTAATTTCCTTCAAGCACAAGCCACTACCCTTTCATCCAACATTAACACCAACCAAATTATTTAGTAAGGCATCCCTGAACATGACAAAGTCCTTACACTATTCTAGTTGAATTAGGATAGGAACCTCTATCGACCTCAGTTTCCACTTAACAAGACTATCTTGACATGGAGTATCCCACATAATTCTTTTACTATTTCTAATTAGTCCAGTCAAAGGAGTAACAACAATGAAAGTCCGCATTTATGTCCTTTGTAATACCAACTAAGCCCAGAAAAATTTTTTCATCTTAGTTACACCCCTAGAGGGTTTCCACTCTAACACTGCCTTGCCTTTACTAGGTCAATTCTAACTTTCTCTATTGAAACTATGTTGCTTAAAGAAAAACTTCATTTGCTCAATTCCTACTTATTGAGTTGAGCATATAACCATCTTTCTTTTAGGGTCTATATCACAACACTCAGATGTTATTCATACTCTTTCAAGATGCTAGAATACACCAAAAGATCATCTGGGAATGCTTTACCACTGGCCCATATAAAACTAAAAGCTTCATTTGTTGCAATCTATAAAACTGCTAAGGCATTAGTGAGCCCCGATGATATCACTAAAGACTCACAATGTCCTCACTGAGTCTTAGGAGCAATCTTAGTAATACCAACTTTCTTAAATCCTCATCTAATGTTATCTAAATCTCAAGTCAACTTCAAAAGAAAGAAAAGTAGCCTCTCTTAATGATCACGGAGATTATTCACCAAAACAGAGAACACTGATACTACACAATCACTCTGTGCAAGCACCTTTAAGGTAATGCATAACCCAAGTAACCTATCTTTCTTTCTCATAGTCAACTTAAGCACTCACTAAACAACTATACTAGGTTTAATAAAATCCTTATCACATAGCTCTTGTAACTATACTCTCAGTGCCTTTATTTCAATAGATGCCCCCCTTTAAAGAACAATAAACACCAGTGTAACGCCAGGGTATACCTTAATTTCAAAATTCAAGTTTCTCTAAAATGATAACCCTGGTAGCTCAATAAGAACATATTAGAGAACTAAACGTTAATTGATAATTATGCTAGATCAAAATTAAGTTAGTCTGATCAATACCTTAGGCTAAACCTACCTCTCTTCTCTTAAAAGAGTTATTACTCCTTAATAATAAGAGTAAAATTATCCAAAGGATTTCTCTCATCATTCACTGTCTCTAACAGTCTTCGCACAGTCTAAAAGGTCAACATCCTCTAGTTACCCTCAGCCTTAGACTGATACTTAATGACCTAATCCATCCTAGAAGTATCTCATTATATGGAAATACAACTTAGTCAAACCCACAACAATATATACCCTTAAATTACTAGAGGCATCTTTTATACACCTTTTTCATAATCACACACTACCCCATAGGGTTGTTAACTCTAATGTCTATAATAACTTGCTCAAGCCCTATCTGTCTATTCTGTACTAGCGCAGTACATGCACATAAGGGCATTAAATTAGGATTTATCAAAACTAAGACTAGAACATTAGATAAATAAAATACCAATCATACTCCTTGGTGTTGTAGCCATTTTCATCAGTATCACAATACACTACCTAGCTAAAAGCACAAGCCATAATTCTAGCACCCTAACTAACACTGGACTACTCTCCTTTAGTCTACCTTTGACCCCTACTTTGGGATGTAATATTAGATACCTATGTTTGAGTACCCTTTATCTGTCCCTAAGGATACTCTCTTTATGGAGGCTTCTAACACCACATTGGAGACATTCTTCTCGCTTACCTCATCTGCACTACTCCTAGTGCCTTTTCTATCAACAAACACACATGAATGGTCCACCCTTGGTACCCTCTTAGGTACTAGGACTTAGACTGAAACTATGCTTATAACTGACTCTCTTTCCTTGTGTTACCAATCTAGGACTGCACTAGGCTATCCCATAATGCTTTACTTCTTTCACTAAAAGAGGTCTCTCCTTGCTAGTACCAATTCTTTCTATCATATGCAATAAGCACTAACACTGCCAACTCCTTTTTTTTGAGGTTTAGCTATCTGTATCCTTAATTCTACATGTGCTACTTTTCATTGTACCAGGATAGGGTTTCTCCTACCTAAAATCAATCAGTCACTCCTGACTCTGGCTATTAAGCAGCATAAATAGGTTTAGATGCTGATATATTACCTACTCTCTATATACTAGGGTCATCAACCTAATTGGTTCTATAGCCCCTCCTTTAAGTAACTAAACTAGTCATTTCTATGTTATAGAAGACTTTCCCTTTTTAGCCTCGGACATTGTAATAGTTTAGAGGAATTTAAACTCAATTATTTGATATCCATGTACTTTACCAAGGAATATTGAACATTTGCCCTAACACCACCAAATGTGATACCCCCTTCTAGATTTTTAAAGAAACCTAATAAACGATGCACTTCCCGTTAAGTCATATATCCTAAAATTTCCCCTAGGGCCATTCATTTAACTTTTACTAATTCTAGTCTAGATTGAGCTATCTAACTCCAAAACCATTTTCATCAGTTCCTATGGTCTATTTAGGTTAGGATCAATATGATCCAGTCTTTATAGAGGAAATCTACTAACATCAAGTTCCACTTAAAAAATCGACAGCATAAAGGCTACTCGGGTCCTAACTTAAAATTTAAGTGAGCCTATTCAGCACTTTGAAAAATAAATCACCATTTTTAGACCTATTTAGTCCCCTATTCTTAGCCTATCATCATCATCCAACACACATCAAACTCAATCCTTAGGCCAAAAATAAACATGCATAAATATAGAGCCTTAGGCTCACATCAAGATCAATGATACCATTATTCATTCACCAAAGGACATGTATAAAATACTTAATTTATTTTAGCTAGTTATATTCACTGAATTATATTACATTTCCAAAGCTTAAATACATTTTCCCACCCATTCCCCACCTAAGTACATGGATATCTAAATGTACAATAATCTCATCCAAAATCTTCACCTATATCCTTTAAACCGTTGTCATCATGCTTTACGAGGCAAGTCCCACTATAGTGTACCTACACACCAAAACTGGTATGCTGAGCATACAAGATACTCAGTGGTGAACTTAAGGCAATTTAATCATGTTATAAAATTATTAATTTATCTGGCCAGTTTAAGGATAATTTTACTTAATTTTATAACTTAATTATGCATGAGGGGTTCAATTTACTAAAATATCCCTAAGGTATTTTTAATGTCTAAAATAATACTTTTGACTCAGATAAATCATTTAAAGTGAGGACTATTAATTTTTAACATGCATACTCTGTGAGAATCACTTAATCTATTTCATATGTGAAAATTACTAAAATACCCCTTTTACTATGCTTTCTATTAGTATCTGAGAAAAAGCCGTCTAAATAAGCTTAAACTTCATATTATATGTTTATTCACCATATTACTTTACTTAGTTTACTGTAATTGATTTGGCAAATCCATGCAAACTGTTCAAAATACCCTTTATCTTGTCCTTTGTATGAAACTTAGAAAATACTGTTCCATTAGGCCTAATTTTTATACTCATAATTAGTCCGATTATTTACTTAATTTAATTTTCTGGCTGGACTAGGAAGACAACACTTTATGACACTAGCTTTAGAGGGATAATAAACTAGTGTAGTGGTCCCCATTATATACTTACGCTACTACACTGGTATGTGTGCCATAATAGAGATCAATTGTAGCCTCCCTAGACACAATAAAAGTAATTGTGTGGCATAATAGAGATCAGCTTATGGGCCTCCCAAACCATAAATGAATAACTATGTGGCATTATAAAGATCAGCCCGTAGGCCTCTCCAGTCACAAATCATTGAGAACTATGTGACATCATCAAGATTAATTGATGGATGTCTCTAGCCACTAATGAATACCATTAATGACTAGGTGACATAATGGAGATCAGTTTGTAGACCCTTTTAGCCCCCAATGAACTAGTAGCTGTAAAACCCTAAGTTGATTGGGCAACCCATCGAATTGTTATCTAACCAATAGGCCAAGTAGCTCAATATAACTTTATTTATTAGCCAAAATTATTCTTATAATATTTGAGTCTCAAAAATAGATAGATAAAAATTTTATCTTGTACTTCAGAATTTTATTCAGTCTAGTATAACCACTTTTTGGCTCTATCGGGTAAAATTCCATCAGAAAATTTTAGTCTATTATGATTAAAAATTAAAGTATCTTAGGTTATGATTTATCATAGCATTTCCACTTGAAAAGGTAATACTTTTTAGTCCAGTGACATTTTTGGTTTAGGTAGAGGTCAACTGGACAGTTATAGGTTATTTTGACCACTTTTAAAGTCACTTTCTAGGACTACTTTAAGTATAAATTAAGCTTAGTTTTAAATGTTCTTTTTAGCATTTCACTGGGCACAAGGCCTACTATAATTGGCCTAATTCGATGGCCAAAACATATGCATAAATGCCTACAGACACTAAGCCAAATCTAACTCAATTCTAGCCTCTCAAAGGCACAACTTAAAGTTCACTTCTCTAGTTCATTTAAGCCACTTCTTAGATCATTAATTTAAGCCTTTTATACATGCTTTGGTCCACATTTTTCTAGCCATTTTAAGGCAACCTTTAAAGGTGTATATTACCATATTAATAAGTCTCATACTTAGCTAATTCCATAGCCATTTCAAGGCACATTTCAAGTGTATATTGCTATCTTAATTTGTCATATACTTAGCTAGTTCACTAATCAATTTATGCGAATATGCCATGAATAGCTCTAGGGCACTTAGGCAAAATAAACTTAATTTATATTCCTTAAGGCATAACAACATCATTCAATGCCATATACATGCCATAAACTCAAATATGGACGTATACATCTCAATGTAAGCTAATTTGGTTAAGGCATAAGAAACATTCCTTAGATTAATTATAGCTCATGGGTATAAGCAATTACACATATTCCATGATGATTTGTTTTGCCAACCTTAATTAATTCATATCCTAACATGCCAAACATCTTTTAAATCCATCAAAGGCACTAAATTACTCATTCAAACATCTATAGGTAGCAAATTCTAGAAAAGCATTATGAAGCAAATTTAGCAACCATTAAGAACACATGCTCAATTCCACTAAATACTCCACTAAATACTCAAGGAAATCAACCTAACTAAGAAAGAATTCAACTTAAACCACAATATTCCAGCCCTCTTAAGTCTATGTTCATTAGCCTAGCCACCTAAATACATAAAGAAAAGGTTGAAAGTCCACTTATGTGACACTTTAAAGATGCCATCTTATCTAAGTCTATGCTACCAGCCCATTTCCAATAGCCATGGTAACTTTGTTCCTCCTTCCTGACCTTCAAACTAGCCTTTAATGGCCACCAATCCCTTATACAAACCACTATATAGATCCTAGCTATGATTTAGCATCAATAATCATTCAAAATGCCTAAGAAATGAGGGAGATATAACCATAAACTCACCTTGGTGTCATGGTGTTTAACTATTTTGAACTAGCCACCTTACATGAATTTTATTTCTCAAATGGGAACTCTTTTTATCTTGATTCTTTTTCTTTGTGGTGCCTAACATCCTGAAGAATATTTAGCCATGAGAATCACTTCATTTGGCCATTGGAGTTAAAAGTTATTACCCAAAAATAGAAGGGGTGGCATCAGGAAAACTAGACAGAAAGGGGAAATGAGCAAAAATGATTTTAGTCCTTTAACAAGTGGAAATCCAATTGTCATGCCTTCCTTTCCACTTGGCAAGGTCACTCAACCACTTGGCATTACTATGGGCCCTATTTTGACACCTAAAAATTGTCCTAAAAATTCTCAAACCATCTCGATTTTTTTCACAAACTTTGAAAATTCATAGAAACTCACTTAGACATTAAAAAATTACATTATTTTAAAATTCCTATTATAAACACCTTTACTTGATTGTAAATTTTTGTGGCCAAATTCCATAGAAAAGGTAGTTTTTAGACTACCTTAATTTGTGTGCCAACCTAAAAAATTATTCAAATTTACAAACAACCTCCGATTTCAAAAATTCTTTCACTATTTAACTCAGTGTATTTTTTTTAGCTTTAGGGTCTAATATTTTTGAGTCCGTTCGAGCACATCTTAGGTCAGTCCCGGCCTAAAAAATTTTTATTACACTGATAGGTAGCTTTTCAATCTAAAATGAATTATTGTTCAACTAATTATTAAAATTTTGCCCATCTCATCAAATTAAGGCCCCTTAAAGTTTCATGACCTATGCCACTGCTTTGGTCCACATGCAAGTGACTCGACACCTCGAGTGCACTCCTTGAAACTTGTGGCACTATTCCTGTAGCCTCAGAATGCAAGCGCTACATTAGTGCTATGTTAGATGAATGGAAACTCAAAATTGAAACATAGATGTCCATATGTGCATGAATTATGTTTGTAATGTTTGAGGAAATAGTGCCTTAGTGCCTAATTTTACTTGCTACCCATAATTGATTTAGTATCTAGAGTGGTCATGTAAGGCCTCAGATGAGGTTCAAGGTTAATTAGCATGTTAAAAAGAGGAATTGAAGTGTTGAGGGCTTGAAATTGTAGTAACAAGCATGTGTTGGTTAAGTACTCGAGAGCTTTGCTATTTACTAATGGTGTTTGCATGGCTAAATGCATAGGGAATTTGGGTATGCATAGCCTAAAATAAATGGTATATACTAATGCACACATGTATATGTTGAGGCAATGATTTAAAACTAGAAATGCATGGTAAATATAATGAAAAAGAGTGGTTAGGCTTAAATACCTTAGAACCTAAAAGTTTAACCCTATGGAATGTGAGTTAGTTTTGGTTGTTTAACCTATGGTGGAATGTGATTTGTGTGAAATCTTATGAAATTAAAGTCATGGTATTAAGTGATCCAAGGTTGACATGAATTATGAATGCTTATGATGACTATGAATGCTTAAAAGTATATATATTGACCTTGACTCACAAATGAATGAATAACATCAAACCAAAACTTGTAGCAAAGGCCTAGTATATAGACTTAAGAAGTGAATTGAAATGTAGCTTATGAATGGACCTAAATTTATGCCTTTGGGCTAAAATTTTTGAGATGAAAATAAATGGCATTTGTGCCTATGTTTTTGGCCATGGAATTGGGCTAGATATATTTGGCTTTGGGCCTATGAATATAGTTAAAAAGATATTGAAAACTGTGTTAAACTTGGACTTAAAATAGTCCCAAAAATTGACTTCAAAAGTGGTAGAAATGACCTATAATTGTCCAGTTGACCAGTACTTGAACCAAAATATCACTAGATAGAAAATTATTAACTTTTTAAGTATTAATACCATGATAAACCATAATGTATAGCACCTTGATTTTTTTGGTAATAGCATACTTAAATATTAGTATGGAATTTTACCTGGTGGAGCCAAATGTGGCTATACTTGTCTTGCTAAAAAAATAAAGTATGTGATAAAAATCTTAACTGTCTATTTTTAGAACATAAATATTATAAGAATATTTTTCGTTAATAAATGATCTTAAATTGAGCTATTTGACCCATTAGTTAGACACCCATTGGATGGGTTGATCGATCAACTTTAGGTATTGCAGCTCCTAGTTATCTGATATTCAAGCAATAATGTTCAGGCAGTAAAGTTTATTGGCTACTAGAGAGGTCGACGGACTAATCTCCATTATGTCACCAAGTTGTTAATGGTGCTTATTGGTTCCTAGAGATGTTTATAGACTGATCTCCATTATGTCACCAAGTTGTTAATGATTTTTGCTTATGGCTAGAGAGGCCTACGGCTGATCTCTATTGTGGCACACATGCCAGTGCAACAGTACAGGTCTAGAATTAGAACCATTGCACCAATTTATTTTCCCTTTAGTTCTAGTGTTTTTAAGTGTCATCTTCCTAGTCGAGCTAGTGAATTAGATCAAATAAATAATCAAATGGCTATGGAGATAAGAATTAAGTATGACTAGATGATATTTTATGGGTACTAATAAAATATAGACTTAGGGACATTTTGGTTATTTTACACCTGGGTGTTTAAATAAATTAAATAATGCAAAGTATACAAGATGTGAATGTTAATAACTACTATAAATGATTTATGTGAGACAAAAAGGTTAATTCATGACATATAAATGCCTTATGGGTATTTTAGAAATTTTTGACTGGTAACAAATAAAGGCTTAAAATGGTATAGTTTTGATCATTAAATGGCTGATAATGACTAAGTAGATAAATTACATAACTAGTGATAAGTAATTAGATAGCTACAAATAGAACCACCCCAAGGGTAAAATGGTAATTTTGCACGTATATCAATGATTGACTTGATAATTTAAATTCTTAACTATTATTATTGAAAATGGTAGAAATAAGTAGTTTACCTATGTTAAAGTTATAACTGCATGGCAATCTATATGTTTAGAATTAGAAAGGGGTAAATTTGGGCTTTTAACACAAAAAGGTAAGATTATGGATCTAAT
>CANXYI010259455.1:0-10905 GCA_948208565.1 Hura crepitans | reverse complement strand
TTCAAATTTTGAGTGAAATTTAATTTTATTAATAATATATTATAAAATAAAATTTTAAACATATATAGTTCATTAATTATTTACATTAATATTTTTATAATTTAATATATTAAAATTTTAATTCTGCGACGAAAATTCCGTTGCAAAATTCGTCGTAGATAATATTTATTGTAATTTTGTTTTGGAAATAAAATTTGTGACGGAAATTCCGTTGCAAAATTCGTTGCAGATAATATTTTATTTTGGTAAAAAATTTGCGACAGACATTCTGTTGCAAAATCTATCGCAAATAATATTCATTACAATTTGCGACGAAAATTTTCCGTCACAATTTTTTTATTTTGGAAAAAAATTTGCGACGAAAATTCCGTCGGTGAATTTGTCGGTAATTCCGGCGGCAAATATTGGTGCCATAATTCGCGATGGATTTTTTTCGTTGCCGATCCGTTGCGGGTTTTTTTAAATTGAAAAAAAATTCGCGACGGAATGTTAAATCCGTCGCCGATCCGTCTCAGATCTGTGACGGAATTATTTTCGTCGCAGAATCCGTCACAATATTTTGTTTTTTTGCAGTGAGGGATCACTATAGATAACAAAGTCCTTGCACTATTTAGGTTCAACAAGTATAAAAGCCTCAGTCAATATTGCCTTCAACTTCTCAAAACTCTTTTGGCACTTCTCAACCCATTCAAACCTTACATCCTTTCTTAATAATCTAGTTAATTGTGCTGCAATCATAAGGAATCCCTTTAAAAATCTTCTATAATAACTACCCAATCCCAGGAAGCTTCATATTTCAATCACATTCTTAGGTGGCTTCCACTCTAACATAACTTTAACATTACTAGAATCCACCCTGATACCTTTTGCTGATGCAATATAACCTAGAAAGGCCACTTCATTCAGCTAGAATTCACACTTTCTCAGCTTGGCATTCAATTTTCACTCCTTTAAGGTCTGTAGAACAATCTTGAGATGTTGTTCATATTCCTCTTGAGTCTTAGAATACACTAGGATATTATCAATAAACACTATAACAAACTGATCTAGGTACAGTTGAAAAACTCTGTTTATCAAGTCCATGAAAGCTGTCGAGGCATTAGTGAATCCAAATAGCATCACTAAGAATCCATAATGCCTGTATTTAGTCTCGAAAGTAGTCTTAGATATGTCGGACTCCTTAATCCTTGACTGATGGTCTCCCAATCTCAAGTTTATCTTAGAAAAGACATTTGCACCTCTAAGCTAATAAAAAAGATCATCAATCCTCGGCAAAGGCTATTTATTCTTCATAGTCACCCTATTCAACTATCTGTAATCAATACACAACTAAAGCGACTCGTCTTTCTTCTTTACAAATAACATAGGTGCTCTCTAAGGTGAAATATTAGGCCTGATGAAACCATTCTTGCAACTGCAGCTTTAATTCCTTTAACTCAGTAGGTGCCATTCTACAAGGTGTAATAAATATAGGTGTTGTACTAAGATACACTTTAATTTCAAAATAAAATTCTCTTTACAGGGGTAATCCTAGTAACTCATCAAGAAATACATCTGGGAATTCAAATACAATTGAGATTTGGTCAATGCTAGGTGTGGAGTTACTGGTGTTCACTACATGAGCTAAATAGGCTTTATAACCCTAACGGATCAGTCTTCTTGCTATAATAGATGAGATGAGGTTATCCACTCACTTACAACTATTACCTCATAAACTTCTATTGTCTTAAGGGTAAGCCTCTTATTTTTAAAGTTTTCCATAACCTTATGTGCTAATAACCAATCTATACCCAAGATGGCATCAAATTCATTAAACATGAGTTCTAATAAGTCTATAAGGAATATCTAATTCTAAATCATCAGAGGACAGTGTCTGCGTATCCTATTCACCATCATACTCTATCCAATTGGGTCACTAACTTGAATATCTTTATCTATTGGTTCCAGTTCTGAACCTTTATCTTGTGTTTGTGTAGTGCATACATAAAAATGTGTTAAGCCTAGATCTATCAATGCCAAAATTAGAGTATTAAATAAGAGAAATATACCAGCAATCACACATGGAGCTTTTACTTCCTCCCGACCTTTAATAGCATACTATCTGGAAGGGGCTCATGCCGTAGACCTAGTTCCCTAGCTGTTCTTAGGCTAGTCAGCTCTAAATTGTTTCTGCCCTTTGTTTTAGAGTGCTGTTGAAGCTTGTGTCTATGCAAGTTCAGCTTGCTCTCTAGATAGTCCTTCTGATAGTGATCTCTAGCTCCACACACAAAACATTCTCCTAACTTAATTGATCTACATGTCCCCCAATGTCTCTTATTACATGTCTCATAAGTAGGAGGTGCACTCTTGGCTACTGAAGCAAGGGCACTCAAGGTCTATTATGAAGGTCTAGACCTAGATATAGATGCCTGTCCTAACCTTTGAGATTGTGGCTACCTCTATGGCTAATGTATTGATTGAGACTGAGTCTAGGCCTCCCTCTATCGCTTACTAGCTCTAGGTGCTGAGCTAGTCTGGCTAGCTATAAACTGCACTTTTCTTTGAAAGACCTCTCTCTTCTCTTACATCATCTCCTCCATATCATAGGTAGCTAACACTAAAACTATAAAATCTATAATCTTTAGAGTTGCTATCTGCATGCACAACTCCATATTAAGGCCTTGTAGGAACCTTTTACATCTCTCCTCTTCACTGGGAATAAACTCCTTTGCATATCTACTAAGTCTTGCAAAGACCTTCTCATATTTAAAAACAGACCTTCTACCTTACTTCAAATTGATGAACTATTGCCTCCTCTTATCTTTGTATGATTCGAAAATGTATCTCTTTATAAATTCTACCAGAAAGAAGTCCCAAGTGATTTTTGCTACTATTGCCTCTCTTTTCTTTATAGTGTCCCATTGATGAAAGGCTTCTTCTTGTAAGAAAGAAGTAGCACACTTCATGTTCTCCTCATCAATACATTCTAATTGCTATAATATCCTCTAGGTCCTTTAAAGCTAGAATTTAGCTTTGGCTGCATCATCCTCTTTAGCCCCTAAAAAATCAACTACACCCATCTTCCTCACCCATTCTAGATAGGTCTTCTATACTTGTGCTAGAGGTGAAAGAGGAGTTAGAGCTAGTGGAGGAGCAACTGCTTCTAATGTATGTCTCAATAGGTCTTTATCTACTATAGTAATGCTAGTGAAGCCTACTACTACTATTATGGTTGTGCAGCATTATTAGGTTCAGGTGTCACTACACTAATAGTGGCTCCTTGTGCTAAGGTAAGAACAAAACTAGCTACCTCTTATCCATGCTCATATGGTGTCCTTTCACTCATCTTGATCACTATAAAAGAATACCCTTTGTTAGCCTTACTGCAATGTAGCTTATTAGAGAATTAATCCTAGACACTAGCATTTATTTAAACTACCTAGGAATGCCTAAACTTAAGCTCTAATACCACTAAATTTTACACTCCTACATGATTCCTGAAGGAACCCGATAGTTAGTGCTACCTTCATTTAGGTCACTAATCCTGATATTACCCTAAGGGCTCATTCATTTAACACTTATAGACATGCATATTTTTCATTTAGATATTACTTAGATCTTTATACTAACCCCTAAATATCTGCATACAAATTATAATTAACTCTATAATATCATCACACAAGGCCCTAGGCTCACATCATATTAGAACATAAATATTAATACCATACATCATATAAAATCCATCAGTTATATGTTTATAAAACCATTCAGATAATCATTCACTAAGCCTAACCCACTGTACATAAATGCCTTCTAATAACCATAAAAAGAAATAGTAATATACCCTTAAAATATTTGGTCTGCTACACTGCCATATATATCTGAGGCTGAGTAGCAACATTATCTACTACCTGCGCATTAGAATACCGATATGCTGACTATAAGACTTAGTGGTGAATTTAATACAATAAAAGCGTGTCATGAAGTCACATATGCAACATACGAGTCATGCGTTCATCATGAAATATACTGAGTGTGACACCCCCTACCAGATTCTTAAAGAAACTGGATAGGCAGGGCACTTCCCAATAGGTCACCCATCCTAAGATTTCTCTAGGAGTAAACTCTTTAACACTTACAGGCTATTTTGAAATTCTATCAGTTATTGCTTAGATGTTTAATCTAATCCTTAATCATGTTCATACATGGTCCGACAGACTCATACAGGGCATATGCAGAAACTTTTCATGTCATGGAAAATTGGGCAGCATAACAGCTACCCGGTTAACATACCAAAATTTTTTCCACCTATTAAAACACTTCTATAAACCATAAATTTAGAAAACCTCCTTTTGGACCCTTTTAGTCCCCTAATCATGCATAAGCCAACATCAGACACATATACATATATCAGCATTTAACCACACAGGGCCTTAGGCCTACAGTTATCAAGTTCACACATAATACAAACAAACATCTTAATAGTTATATACATCATATCTAAGTTATATGTACATACACCGTACGTGGTAACCTAAAACCTATAGGATATTACATGAGTGCCACTACTAAAAGAAAAAATAACTTTCTTTACCCTTTAGCTACTGGATAGCTAACTGCACGATCACATATGCTGGCTTGCTTATTTTTATTACCTGCACACCATAACATAGGTGCTGAGTATAAAACTCAGTAAGCAAATCTAAACCATGTAAAACATGCATTGATACACATATGCAATTTAAATTTAATAGTCTAGGTGTAGTGTGTGAGCCACATGCCAAATGCTTGATGTCATACAAATGGTATGTCTGATTTCCTCAAAATTACTTAAATGCCATTATAATCATTTTATTCAATTTCTTTCAGTAACTCATTCAATTATTCTATTATATTTACTCAAGTGTAATATTTAAATTGTTATATTGGCCCAACTAGGTAGACTGCACTTATAGACACTAGAACAAGAAGGAACTTAAAGATGTGTAATGGCCCACATTCTGGACCCTGACCACTGCACTAACCACCATACCTTATAGGGATCAGTTCATAAGAACCTCCCAAAAGGCAAAATGCTGAATAATTGTGCATAGGGATCAATTCGTAGACCTCTTAAGATACTAATTATATTAAATAATCCATCCTTGTCTACCCAGTACACTAGTGCAGTGGCCTTTCTAGGGACCTTTGCCATTGCACCAGCATACTCTGATATCCAATCAATGAAAAGAAGTGTCTACCTTGTAGACTAGTGCAGTGGCTCAATTATGAATCTAAGCTACTACATTAGCCTAGTCTGATAATTAAATAGTTTAGCAGCTACTAATCTCTAAGTTGACCGGCTAACCCATCCATTGGGTGTCTAGCTAATGGGCCATCTAAAAGCATTTTTAAGTTTATTTCTTTACTGATCATTTTTTATAATATTATAAAGTGAAATATAGATAGATAAAATTTTTATCAAACAGTCGATTTTTGACCTGGACAATTACATGTCATTTTTAACCTAATCGGGTAAAATCAAGTAAAATTTTCTATCACTTTTTGACTTAATTTCAAAGGCATAATACATGCACATTAAATCTAGTCTAGCATATTATTTTGACTCAAATATTCTCATGTTAAATAGCCATTTTAATTACAGTCCCAAAATCCCATTTTACGAGACAATTATAAGTCATTTTATTTACTTGTGACGACTATTTTAAGGTTATTTTAGGTCCTTTTTTAGTGCCAATTGCACTAATCATCATATAAGTCCATAGGCTTAAAGCCAACCACAAAGAAAGGCATCCATTTGCCATACAAATGGCTTACATGCTAAAACACAAAACCATCACATTATAAGTCACCTTTGGGTACAAGTTCATGCCTAATTTTAAGCCCTTTTTAAACGATTTTACATGCCATTTTAATTCACTTTGAGATTCATTTTTCAATTCTTTTTTTCATGCTTTATACATGTCCCATATGTTATTCATTTCATGTTACACTAACCATGCATATCAACCTAAAGTCATGCCATGTAATAAATGCCACAAATGCTATGCCATTGCATACACAAATGCCATTAAGCCATACCTCATTTTCATGTCCCATTACCTCAAATTTAACTCTATAAGCTAATCCGTTACTTTGGATTTAGCCTCTTAAGCCAATTTATTACTTTGAATTTAGCCCCATGAGTCAATCTATTACTTCAAATTCTACCCCATAAGCCAATCCATTACTTCATATTCAACCATATAAGATAATTTATTACTTTGAATTCGGCCCCATAAGCCAATCCATTACTTCGGGTTTAGCCCTATAAGCCAATCCAAAATATGTAACAAAGCCTAGTCAACAATGGTCTTATCAAAAGAAGCAAACATTTGCATTCGGTGTAGCTTAATGATAGGTAAGCATTCCTGACTCATGTACTTTGATATGCACTATTGTTACACAACACACACTAAAGTGGGGGTAATGGTAGACACCTCACTCTTGATCTGTGATGATAGCCAGAGATAGGCTCCCAAGTAATGGCACGATCTTTTATGTAATAGGTCTGTATGAACCTATTAGATAATGTCCGCATAGAAAAAAAATACAAAACTCGCCTAAAAAGCCCATGGATTGGTGTACTTAAACTTTGTCTACACGGACTAGTTCAAATAAGTCCCTATAGACTTGTCAATGGAAAAAGCCTTCTAGAAGTGAAATTATTCCTATTTAGATTAGGATTTAGAATCCCATTAGGATTTTGACCTCTTTCTTAATGGGAAAACCTTAAACCTAAAGATATAAATATTTCTTTAAAACCAAGAGAAAAATGAGCTAAAAAATCTATTCCCCTAACACATACATCACATTCTAACATACAAGAGAAAAATCCAGGATAGAAATACATTCACTTGACCCACTAGCTTCATAAAAATATTTCTTCCCAAGTCTCTATACTCTTGTACTCTTGCTTAAAGAGGTAATATCTAAGGTCCATTACATCTTTTATATTTCTTCTATAGGCCCATGATCTCTTAAGGTTGGTTGTAAGTGAGGCAATACCTTATTATTCCCACTTTAGTTCATAAGGAGTAAGTTATTGTCATAAGAGATTTTATAGTGTATTATTCATCATGATTATGTTATGTTCATTTTGTTTTGTTAACTTTATTAAACGAACTTGATTGTGAGCATGATAAGGTCCGCACGGACTTAAGTTTATTAATTATAAGCACGATAAGGTCCGCACAGATTTATATTTCTTATATGAATCTGATTAATTGGTTTGTATAGACTTATATCCAGTGAGCATGATCTATTATTTTGGATGTCCTATTATGAGCTATGTGATTTTGTTTATTTATGTGTGTTACATGATTATATCATGCATGAAAATACATATTGGCATATAGATAGTTATCATATGGTCCGCACGGACTCTCTATCATAAGGGTTGTAGTCTGCATGGACTTATGGGTGATAAATTGTATTATTCTATTTTTGTTTGCCTTAGTTATGCAAGCAATTGTTCTTAATTCACAAGCTTTAAATATGTTTATATTTTTTTTCCTTTATATATTTTCTTCATGTGCTCTTGATTTGACATTTTTTGACTTGTTATCTTTTGAGTTGCAATCTATTTTGCTCACTGTACTGGGGAGTCTAAACAAACATGACCTTTCCTCGAGGATAGTGTGCATGGACTAAAGCTAGAACTATATGAAGTCCGCATAGACTAAGTGACGATGAGGCAGGACCATTCTAATATATTATTTTATTTCTTTTAGTTATGTACCCATTATGTCTTTTAGTCAATTTTGGGTTGTAATAGTTACTTAATCAACTTGTTTTACACGTTAATATCTCCATTTTCATACTAAATTATTTTTATACCTAATTAATTGTTATTTTCAAAATAAAACTATTTTAAGGTTTTCTTTAATCAAAAGTCACAATGATCACAAAAATGTGTTTTTATAAAGGCCAATCTCCTAGAGATGGGAGTTGGGCAATCACTGCCAATTCCTATAGAATTATAGGTAATTGTCAAGCCAAATTGCAATAAATCAAAAACCTTATTTATGGATGTATAATTTATATAATAATGTTGTTGTACCTTTTAACTTCTACAATTTACTTTTCTGCAAAAGTGATATGGATTCTTAAATATAATGCATGCTTGATTGATATAGGACTGATAAACATTACAATATACATGGACAACATATTATAAAGGCATAAATAAGATATAAAATTCCAAACCTTTCTAGTACAAAAGATTAAAGGTCTTAGTGTAAAGGTTAGGTGGCGACTCCAGTAACCACTCTTTTCCCTAGTAAAAATATCATAATCTCTACACTTATACAATACAATTACCTGCCTACATTTTCATTTATGCTTATTACACATTTATGTCTAATTATATCATAAAAACATTTCATTATTTTTAAGTAACACTTTTGCCTTTATTTAGGAGAATGCCCATTTTTACCCCACTTTTGATTCTACTAGCATATGTCTAAATTTCCATATTTATTATATATATTTTTATTCCTCATTTTCACATACATATAATTTTCCTTCTAACTAATTATTTATTTCTTCCCATATGCCTACATTTGTTTTTCTTAATTTGTCCATTTAATTACTTAATTGCTTAACCTTTATGCATATGAAATTCCATTAATTTAAGTCTCAATATTATTTTATTTTTCATCACACATAATTTTGGCTACTACCTTAATTGTTCCATAAATTTTTATTTTCTTATCGTTTACAATATATAACCCATCTATATGATTTTCCTTTGATTTTAACTACCTAAACTTCATAATCTTATCTATGGTATTTACATATGCATATTTTCTGTGACACCCTTGACCCGATCCAATAGCCAGACCCAAATAGGAGATGCCATAACACCCTTCCTTACACTAGTATGTTCAAATTACCATTATTTAATTGAAACTCTATTCGTTAAGTCATTTGGGGTTATTAATTTTATTAAATTTCAATTAAACCCAGTTTTTCCATTAGAACGCTTGATGAAAATTTGGTATCATAATAGCTATCTAGGTCAAAAACCAAAATTTTAAACCTACATAAAATGCACTTGTATTATCACATCATCATCAATGACCCCTATCGGATCCTCTAATCTAGCAAAATCTCATCATTTACATTATCAATAGTCATTCTATAGACATGTTAAATCAACTAGATTTGACATTGCATAGATAAAGGTTTAATAAATACATATACACACACACACACAAATTTATAGAAGTAAACTAAGCCCTTTTCCCTTTTCTATTACATAAGTGCCTTATTAGTCAACTAACTATGTACATATTGAGCAAAACAAAAGTATAACCAAAATATAATCTGTCTTTATCTATATTGTTATACCCTTGAGGCTGTATCTTACTATAATCTACTTGCTGCTACCTATACATCACAAATAGCGATGCATTAAGCAAATTGCATAGTGGTGTATTTAGTCAAAACAAATATACTACATACATGTAGACAAGCACACATCATGGATAACTATTTATCACACTTATACAGGTTAACTTTCAAGGCATATAAGGCATGTAAACTGGAATAACATAATTCATCAGGCATAATGCATCACAACACATATATCATAACATGTATAACCATATTATCTCATTATATAACTTACTAAGCTTAACACATCATTCATGTATGCATTTTTATAATTTAGTTTATCAAACATAATATGTTGTAAAGGTAGGCATTATTGTATATGCAATCATTCCTTCCTTAGTTATATTCATAATAATAGTTCCACTCGTTATGTTTAATTTACCTAAAATATGACTTATTTATAATTTAATTTCCTTGAAGTGCTAAGTATATTATATTGATTTTATTTTTACTTGATTTTTAGATTAAGCTCTAATTTACAATCAGTAAGTACCTTTCTTCTCTATTAAGTTTTACCCTCCACATCCATATGTTAAGGGTATTTAATTACCATTAGACAAAATGACTAATGAATGATTAATACTTATTCTATTCTGTTCTACCTTTATCATCAAGCAAGGTGTGACATTACAATCTAGCTTTTGAGTCACTACATTAACTCTAGTAGCCCATATTAGATAGATAATGACTCATTAATTGGACAAATGGGATGACAGACTATGCACTAGCCCTCATTTTGGGCTTTTAGCTATTGCACCAATATGTGCAATGGCCTTATTAAACCTCCCGATGGCTGCACTCGCTTAAGATATGTGTAGTGGTTTAGTTAGACCTCTCAACAACTACACCCACATGAAAATATAACCATATAGATAAAAATAGATAATAATTGTGACCATAGAGGCCTAATAATGACTCGAAGGTCTAGTTTAAAGGCAATTATAGTGACTTGATGGTCTACGGTGTCCACAAAGGTCTAACAGTGACTTAAAGGTTTGACGGTGACCTGAAAGTCTACAATTAGACACTAAGGTGCCCTAGCAATTGCTATGTTCCCTAAGTTACTAGTTAACCTATCTAGTGTACTATCTAACTTATATGGGCCATACCATGATTTATAATTAATTACATTTGATTTAATATTAATTACTAATAACCATGTTTCATTACATCACATCAGGTCTAGATTAACTCCATATACATATTTACATAATTGCACATCATAGGTCATTCATAATCCAATATTGAGGTATGTCATGTTTATTGCTAAGATAGCTTATATTTACTATGCATACTCGAGTAATCAAACATACACGAGCCTTATTTATTCCTTTGCATTGAGTTGCATCACTTAAACATAGATTATAGCCTTAAATTTTAATTATTAAAATATTTTTACACTTACTTAATGTGGTTATGTTTCATATTGTGCATCTTCACTCAGTTATTGGGTGATGATTGATCTACTATGCCTTTCCTACTCACTTC
>CANXYI010259453.1:0-13500 GCA_948208565.1 Hura crepitans | reverse complement strand
CGTTAGCTTCTAGCTTCTTTTGTTCATCGTGGGTTTAACCCATTTTTATTTGAAAAAAAAAATAGTGGAGATTTGAGAGCAGAGAATCTAATAGTTTTACGGTGGATTAAATTTGCAAAATTCAAAAGTCATTTATTTACGCGTAACGCAATCAAATTCATCCTTTTTTTTTCTTTTTATCCCAATTCCCTATATAATAATATATATTCAAATAAAAACCATGTATAAATTCAAAATTTTTTATAAATTTTGAGTCAAATAATAAAATCAGAATACCAATTTAATATAACAATTCAAAATTAATTAAACCATTGTTATTCAAATATGAATACCACTTAAAAATCATTAAAAAATCATTGTATTTAATGAAGATTAAAAATATTTATATAAAAAATATAAATCACAAAAAAAAAATCAAATTCCAAATGCATTATATTTATTTCACCCCTAATGAGGGGGCACAAGTCAGAATATATTATCCTTTGAGTCGAATTTGATAATTACCAACGACGTGAGTATTAACAAATGATTGTATCTTTTTTTCCTTGTCAATGCTTAGAGAATTGCTTTGAATTTTTTATGATGGGAATGACACGATCACTACTTGTTGTCGAATTATGACTTAGTTAGTTATTTGGTTTAATTTTTAATTCGATTCTAATAATATTGATAATTACATGCTAACAACTTCTCTTCAACATCAAAGAACATGTTCCAAAAATTTTAAAAAATTCAGAGCCTTTTGTATATTAGCAAATTTGCCATTCCAGACTATTTAATGGTTAATTTATTTTTTTTAATATCTCAGCTTATTATTAAAAAATCTCTCATTTTACCTTGTACAGTAAATAAAAAAATAGTGTTTCTGTAACATGATAGTATAAATAAAATCTTAAAATCGATAATGACAAAAAATTTGAGAGTTGATTATTCAAGGATAATTTTTGCACTCAAATATCAAAGAGAAAAATCATTAAATATTTTCCGAATGAAACCCTTTCAAATTGTTTTTTTTTTCTTTTCAAAATTCAAAAAATAAAAATAAAAATTTGCAATATATTAAGATTTGAAATTTAAAAAAAATGAAAATTTCTTCTCTACAGTTCATTAAAGGCCAATCAGCAAATATTTTTAAGAGAAGAGATAAAAATATCAAAATAAAGGTATAATAAAAATATTAATATTTGATTAAAGGTTTTTTTTTGAGATATAATTTTATTAAATCATAACACTCCATAGATTGAAAAAAAAAAAGCCTTGAAACCATTCTTAACTATATCATATTATAAAAATTTCATTAATTTTTTTTACAAATATAATATATTATTAATACCATATTTTACTATACCATACTATACCATGTAAAACCACATGTACCCATGAAATAAGCAAGCTGTAAAATCAAGAGGCGTCAACCTGACGTTTCATTAAAAATCATAAATTCGGTCCTTTCCCCAATATAACGGTTGTTCCTCCCCGCTCCATTCCAAATTTCCACATCATTACAGATCCTTTTCCCTCCAAAATCTATCAAATTCAAGCGTTACTTTCCTTTTTCATTGCCTTTTATCCTTTGAATGTGTCTTCCAGCCCCACATTTTCCTTCAATTTACAGACACCATTTTCTACTAACACTGCAGCACTCAACAGTCCTTTTCTGGTTCTGATCGACAAAACTAACAATTACTTACTTCGCCATGTATAACAATCACAACGATTGCTCCGCCAGTGTTGAAACCACTTGCGGAATGTTACTCTTACAATTGCAGGTATGGGTTTTTTTTTTCTTTTGTTTATTTTGTTTTTCTCGTATACCGTGTGTTATTCGGTATGTTGGATTGGAGATGTCGTTATTTTATTATTTTTTCCCTTTTTCTTGCTTGGTTTCGTGGAAAACCAGAAAATATGGGACGAAGTAGGAGAGAATGACGCTCAAAGGGATCAAATGCTGTTTCAAATTGAACAAGAGTGCCTGGAGGTTTATAAAAGGAAAGTTGATAAGGCAAATGAGAGTAGATCTGAATTTCAAAACCAAATTGCTTTGGCTGAATCGGAAATCGAAGGCATATGCTCTGCTCTCGGTGAGCTACCAGTAAAAGTAAGTGAAATTAGCATTAGAAAGTTCATTTTCTATTACATTCTTACATTTTCTTATATAAAAACTTAATCCGCATGTCTAGCGCTCTCTTTATGAGCAAAAGGCTGCTATAAACTTGAAGGAAAAGATTCAAATTATCAATCAACTGCTCGAGGAAATGCGGAAGAGGAAAGCAGAGAGGACAAAGCAATTTTTTGAGATTTTTAGCGAAATTCACAGCATTTCGAAAGAGATTTTTGGTCCCAAAGAAGATAATCTTCGTGAGATGGTTCTGGATGGGGCTGACTTGTCCCTAAACAGACTCCAAGAATTACAGAAGCAGTTACTTGAGCTTAAAACTGAGAAGGTTTGTCTTCCTGTTATGCGTTCGTCCAAAAACATACTTTTGTTATCTTACTTGGAAATCGACATTTTGTTGGACATCATTTTGGAATTTTAGGTCTTAAACTGGAAATTCAACTACTCTTGTTGCTAATTCGCTCCGTCTAATATGCAGAGCAACCGTTTGAAGCAAGTACTGGGTCTTGTGGATACAATGAGTTCCCTGTGCTTGGTGCTTGGTATGGAATTTAAACAGCAAATTCGCAAGATTCATCCAATTTTCAATGATACTAAAGGATGTGAGGATATAACTGACGATACAATTGCGAGATTGACTACTACTGTCCAAAGCTTACGACATATCAAGATACAGAGAATGCAGAAGGTTAGTTAGAATAATGTATTTTACCGATTTAATGATAGCCGCAAAACCATTTTTTTTATGAAATTTTACCAGCTTCGGGATCTCGGACCTGTTCTTCTGGATCTTTGGAATCTGATGGAAACTCCAACAGAGGAGCAACATATGTTTACGAACGTTATCACGAATATTACTGCTTCAGAATCAGAAGTTGCTGAGCCTAATATGCTTTCTATGGACTTGATCAATAATGTGAGCCGTAAATTGATGATGTTTTTTCCTGGTTAGTTGAGTTTGTGTGGCCAAGTGCAGGGCAAAAACACATACTCAAAATTTGATATTTCCTTAGATTGAGGATGAAGTTTTAAGACTCAAGCAGCTCAAAGCAAGCAAAGTGAAGGAACTTGTTTTGAAGAAGAAATTGGAACTAGAAGAGATATGCAGGAGCGCACACATGGTAACAGAAGAACTTAGAGCAGCAGAGTATTCAGTTGAATCAGTAAGACTTGGTAAGCGATTATTTAAGAATAATTCTACAAATTTTCTCAAAATATGATCCCTTCGAACATTTATTAGAACTGTGATTTCTTTTGAAAATCAATGTCAATCAGTAAAGTCTCATGAAGGCTCAATACGTTGCTTCTTTTGGCGAGTTAGTTGGGTTGGCTGCAAATTCTAGTTCCTGAAATGGGAGCTTACTTCTAGCACAAACTTCTATTTAAATTGGCATGTCTCTAGAGAAAGAGAAAATCAATAGCAATCTTATTATTGATTACAATCTTATCTAACATGATTTTGCAGGAAATAAGGATCCTGTGCGTGTATTAGAAGAGATTGAGCTTGTGATTGCAAAGGTTAAAGAGGAAGCTTGGAGCAGGAAAGAAATACTCGACAAATTGGACAAGTGGTTGGCTGCATGCGAAGAAGAGAGTTGGCTGGAGCAGTATAACAGGGTTGAGCAATTTTTCCACTTCTGAAAATAAATTGTAATTATGCTTTACCCAGTCTTCAATCGAATCACACTAATTATTGTGGTTTTCTAGGATGATAATCGATATAATGCTGGAAGAGGTGCGCATCTTACCTTGAAACGTGCTGAGAAAGCTCGCGCAGTTGTCAACAAAATCCCAAGTAAAGGCTTACGCTTTCATTTGAGTGATACCATTTTTATAACCTTCGTTTCATAAATTGCTTCCTACAGAGGAAAATGCTCTTTAGCTTTTCCATAAAAGTAACACAGTTGATTCTCCGAAATCTTTTTACTATTTACTCGTTTGTGATTGATCCTCTGGAGCAGCAATGGTGGAGACATTAACTACAAAAATCGTTGCTTGGGAGAAAGAACGAGGAATTCAGTTTCTATATGACGGTGTAAGCATATTTTTTCTTCAATTCAGTAAATATAGCGTGAGATTGATGCATCAAATATGTATATTATTCTTGAACTGGGTTCAGCAGTTAAATTGTAATGTAATTTTACTTAGTTTTTACTTAATCAAGTTTACTGTTAAATTTAAATTACTTGCTCCGTGATCTTTTATTATTTTAGGAGCGCCTTCTTTATAGGCTGGAACAGTACAACGACCTAAGGAAAGCCAAGGAACAAGAAAAGATAAGACAGAGAGTATGAACCTTTGTTTCAATTAATTTATATTACTAATGACTTTGCGTGGAGCTACCTTTTATGAAACATTCTCCTTTTAATCCCCTTCTTCTCTCAAACTCTTAAAGGATTCGTGCACCTAAAATTTAACTGTCGGTATTTTAATTTTAGGGCCAGAAGAAACTTCAGATCCAGATGATAGCAGAGCAAGAAGTACTTTTTGGGGCAAAACCCAGTCCATCGCAGAGTGGAAGGAAGGGTTGTAGAACCTCAATAGGAGTTTATAGTGACCGGAAGCTTTCCCTTGGTGGAGCAATGCTTCAAAACTTAAAAGCTGAAAAAGTGTCTGCTTGTGCCCATCCAAATAAGAAGGTTGAATGTGCGAATGAAAATAGCCTCGTGGGCTACCAACGACGTGGCGTATTTTCATCGCAAAACTCCGGTATGTTTAAGGTTTTACATGGAAAAATATGTGCTGCTTGATAGATATAATTTTCATGCATATATTTGTAGTAGGTACGAGAAGCTCAGAGATTGCTGGTCATTTAGTGAAGAAGCAACAACCAGGGAAGACACGTCAAAGTGAATCACGCTCGATTAGAGAACCCCTTTCTCCAATCCCTCCAACAATGTCCTCTAAAGTTAACATACCAAAATTTCTAGAAGATCAGAAAGGAATGCAGGATGAAAAATCTCGGACGTCGGTTCCTAGTTTTAAAAAACTAATGGGGACGCCTACCAAGTTGATATCCGGTAAAGATGATGAAAACATAACCTCAAAGAGGCTTCCAGGTTCAGTGCCTACAACTCCAAAAACATTGGCTCCTATGATCATGGCCTTAACACCTGCTACTCCATATCTTTCTTATTCTGCAATGGAACAAATTGAATACTCTTTTGAAGAGGTGAGAGCTGGTTTCATCTGTCATCAACCACAATTAAAATCCCCGCCATAACGAATTGTGATGTGGCCAATTGAAATTGTAATTAATCATTATTTGTTGCGTGTTCGATTCTGCATTGCACTATAATCGGTAACAAGTTTATCCTTCCCTCGCTTGGCACTTGTACTATAGGGAGTGAAACGTATCAAGTATTTGTCCTCCTTTTGTTTTAGTCTGTATTTAGCTCCTGATAAATATATTGACACTGACATAGCAACATAGCACTTTTAATTTCAAGGTAAGAAATCCAGCGTCTGCATTTTATTCCTTCGCCGTTTCCCCTTTAAGGCTGTCAGCCGATTTTATTTATTTTTTTTAAAAAAAAAAGAAAATAGGTAAGTGGAGAGTTGATTGGACGATGATGGGGTTAGGAGGGGACAAGTGATATTTAGTCAAAGTTTTCTGCAACCAAAACTGTAGGACCCATCGACTCATTAAAACATTTGGTGAGGAAGGCATGTGCAGTGTGATAGACGGAGAGACATCGTCGGACACTTGTAAGGATTTGGGGGGTTACTGTCGTACTAGTATCATTTGTATATTTTTCACCGCTAAACGTACAAACCACGGAGGGCCTTTTGGTCAACATCTTGCCCCAATGCCCATAAGCCTTTTGGCAGCGAGTATTGTAGATTACCTAAAAAAAGAACTACGTATCTGTAATATTATATTTTTGCCGTTAGAATTAGCTAAAACCATCAACCCATTAATTTCTTTTTCAAAATTAAATTCCTTTTACGTAAATCATTTGATTTGATTTCATAGTCTGAATTGCATTGAGCAAATTTGTGTGAATAAAAAACATTCCCTTATAAATATAAATTTTATGTATTATATTAATTTAAAATATCTTACTTAAGACGAGTTAATACCCAATATTTAATGGGTTGGCATGTTGCTCCATTTTATTATAATAATAAAACGCTCTTTTATTATTTTAATAGGCTTTTAATCCATCGTCCGTTGATGTCTTTGTAAAATAAAACATTTATTTATTTTCTTGAATTAGTAAAGATAAAACAAACAGATTTACTTTTAATTTTATAGATAGATATTAATCAAATTTAATCGAAATATAAATTATTTTTTAATAGAAAAATTATAAAATCTATATCTATATCAATTAAAATTATATTTAAAATTAATAAATAACAATACATTATTCTCTTTTAAAGAGAGGTATCAATGCTTAAAATGATTGATAAATTGTTAAATTACGTATACTAATAATATAAAAAGAGATTTACTGTTAAATAAGAAAAGAAGAAAAAAAAGGGAGCGAAATCTTGTAGTGGCATATTTCGTAATAATTCAAAAAATCAATAGCTATTTTTCTACAGAAGGATTTACTGGTAATACGTATCTTATTTTTAATTGCAGAAAAAGACAAAAAGCAGGTCAGCGGCAAGAAAAAAGCGGTCCTCTCCTAACACTATCTTTGCAGCTTTAAATATTAAACGCAAATTTATTTTCAAAAAAAAAAAAAGCTATTCACTTTTTTTTTTTAAATTTACTTTGCTTATTTTTTATTCAGAATTACTATTCTGACCATTTTTCAACTCAAATTTCAAAATTTTTCAATTTTCCCTCACGGACGTGAAAATTCTCTTAAATCAATTGCATTTATCGGGTTTAGCAAATAATTAATTATTAATAATTCTTTCTCTCTCTCTCTCTTTTTTTTTTATCCAAATTAATAATTCCTTTTTGTATTTTATTATAAATGTTTTTGTTTTTCGCACTCTCTGTTTTACGCTTCCTCTTAGTGTTTCTGTTCAGACAGGAGAAAAAAACCGGCAGCGGTTTTCTCCACGCCTGAAAAGTGCAACTGGGGTTACGTTTTCTTGAGAAATCGTTTTCTCAGGAAACAAACAGTGTTCTTTTTTATTTTTGAAAATTTCTTTCGGAGAAAGTGTGGTTTTTTTATTCTTCGACTGTATTTGTTTGCAAAGAGAGACAATTGAGAGAGAAACTGTGCTCTACCGTTAGAGCTCAGCAAATGTGTCAAGTTGTGTGACTTAGCAGCTTCAGTGAAGCTTCGAAAAGTGCTTTTTGGACCCTAGGAGTTTTTGTGACAGGTCATGGTTTTTCCTTTCGTTTCTAGTTTAAGTGGAAGCTTTTTGGTTAACCAGTTCTTATTTCTTGTGCGGAGCACTTGGTCGTTCGGGGAAAGTTTCTAATTTTTTTGTAGTTTGGTAATTTTTACGGGATTCTATTTTGATGGCCTTTTTTTTTTCTTGAAACAAAGTTTGATCTTTAGAAATATCAGTTAAATTGTTTCTTTTTTTTGTTAAGAAAGTGCTTTTCTTTTTTATGCATGAATCGGATAGTTTGGAATATGAGTGCCGGGGTTTAATGCTTAAAGATAGTGTGTAAATTTCTAGTGATCTTCCTCATGGGTATCGAGCTTTTGGTATTCCTCATATATAATGAATATTTATAGTTATTTTCCCATTAATGATTTTTTAAAAAATTTTTAATGTTGCAGATGCTGGAATGAGAAAATCTAGATTTGGCTAAAAGTTTATTAGGTTTTTTTTATTTGGATACTTATTTATGGAAACAAGAGAAGGATTAACATCAGGGGTGACAGTGATAGGGGCTGAAGCTCCTTCGACATATCATGTGGCGCCAAGGACTGAGAATTCAACCCAGATTACTAGCACTCCAGCTGTGACTGTTACACCGGTTACCGGAGAATTATCCGGGACAACGGAAAAGAAGAAGAGAGGTCGGCCTAGGAAGTATGGACCGGATGGAGCCGTAGCCAGGGCATTGTCTCCGATGCCAATTTCGTCTTCAGCTCCAGCCGGTGGAGACTTCTCTGCTGGAAAGCTTGGTAAAGCGTGGTCAGGTAGTCTGGAGAAGAAGAAGTACAAGAAAATGGGATTGGATAATTCAGGTAACCGTTATTCCAAGTATTTTGGTGTTGCGCCTTTACTAATAATACCAAAATATACTTCTGTTGCAGAAATAGAAAGAAACTTATTGCAGAAATAGAAAGAAACTTATTGACTGTCTGATTTACGGGAAAGTTTTATGCTTTCAGAATATGGGAGTTCTCATATGAAAAATTAAAAGATCTTTTGCATATTGGCACGGCCTTTTCAGGCTCATATCATAATTAGTTCTCTAGCATGTGAGACTTTAGGTTCACATTTGTCAATTCCTTAATGTTCTTACAATTGGCAAGAGACAAATACAACCCAAAATATTTTAGGTTTTGCTGCTTCAAAGGGTGCTGGTGTAAGTACAATCTGTCAACTCTCTGGATTTAGGGCTATGATGGACTCATTTGCTTCTGCATTTTCTTAATTTGCATAATGTCAATTCATTAGAAATGCTGCTCATTTACTTCAGATTGTAAAATCTTCTAGTATAGCTAGAATTTTCTATACTTTCCAGATTAATACTCAATTGCTAGATGTAGAAACTAGCATCAAGGGTTTTTAATTGTTAAAACTAAAGATATATAGTGTCTTGGTTGTGTGGTTAAAATGTAAAAATCTTTAAATTTCATGAAGTTGACAGCACAAATGTAGCTTAAATTAATTAAAGGCCTGGCCTTTTTCGCAAATAAAATTCAGGTTTATAGTCACTTGGATTCTGACCTTTTATGATGTCCTCTTTTCATTGCAAGATGCTGCTCATTTACTTCAGATTGTAAAATATTCTAAAATTAGTATAGCTAGAATTTCTAGACTTTAAAGATTGATACCCAATGCTGGATGTAGAAACTAGCATCAAGAATCTTTAATATTTAAAATTAAAGCTATAGTCAATTGGTTAAAATGTGAAAAATCTTTAAAATTCATTAAGTTAAGAACACAAACGTAGCTTAAGTTAATTAAAGGCCTGCTTTCCAGGCTTTTATGTAGTGGTTCTTCCTTCTATGCTCATCTATTTGAAAAGAGATTTGTGTTCTTTGGGAAGTTATTGAATATTCAGAAAGATTTTTAACTTAGCACTATCAGTTGCACTGCGAGCAAGTCAACTGTAAACACATTTTGTGTTGTTTTTGCCTGTACATATGCTTCTACTTATAAGAACAGATAATTATTATGAGATGCATCATGTTCTATATTTTCAATGCTGTGTGGATGTGTTTCGCAGTATCAAAATTCTGGATTACTGCCCAAGTTAGAAGAAGAGGCCACAAAGGAAATTGTGTGCTTTCACCTTGTTTTAAACTTCCTTCTCAAAGCTGTTTTCATTGGTTGTATAAACAACTGATTGTTGCTCATTTTCTATCCTGTTTGTATACATTAGGTTACTAGTCCAAATAGAGTAGTTCAATGCTATGTTTTTAGCACGAGTGCCTGAAAAGGTCCATATTAGCAGAATAATAGTTACTTCACATGCTAATTTTAAAATAATTGATGTTCCTTTTCTGTTATTTTCTAGGTGAATGGGGTTCTGGTTCAGTTGGTACAAATTTTACTCCCCATGTTATCACCGTCAATGCAGGAGAGGTATATTAATTAATTAAAATTTTAATTTTTTTTGCCCTAATAAGAGACTTAGATTATATTTTTGATAATTACTTGTCTTTATTCGAACAATTTTTCTTTTAATTGTAGATCTGGAATAATTTTATAATATATATATATATATATATACTAATAAAAGTTGTGGCGTAAAAGTACTGGTGGTGTTTGCTCAAAATTGTTTTTGTAGTGACTTTAGGAACTGCATACCATACTCCTAAAAGATACAAGTGAGGTGCTTTGTGATATTCTACTTCCTCCATTCCATGAATATAGAGGCTTATTTTCCATTTTTATTTGTCCTACAATATAGGCTTATTTCCTTATTTATGTTAAAGTTAACTTGTTAATTGTCAAATTTATTCCTATTTAATGAGTCTAGTTAAACACTTTTGAATTGTTCTCTTAATTTATCACTACACATTAATGCGGGAATGTGTTAGGAAATTGTATAGTTTTAACAATGTTAACTAACTTTTCTTAATATGTATGAAAAAACAAAAAGTATATATTCATGGGACAGAAGGGTAACTGGAAATTCTCCTTGTGCATTCAATAGGCTTGTAATGTGAAGATTATGAAATTTGCTCTTTCAGTTAACACTTAGGAAAATAGTTAAAATATTTAAAAAAATTTGAGAACCAGACTATAAAACAGCTTCTATGGCTGTTTCGCAAATTCTACATGTTTAAGCTAAATAGTTTTGGATTCCTTTGTACTGTTTTCCTTTCTTATAGGATGCCTTCATATTCTGCACTGACTTTGGTTGGATTTATCAGAATTAGTATTGATTGTGAATCATGTGAATCAAATCATTGGTATATAAACATCTTCTTTGAAGTAGTTGTTTCTAGAAAATGAAACAAGTGAAACTAGTAATCTCCACATTGGGCGCTGGTTCATTTTGCTATTGATTTCTGTGGTTAAGGATGTTACTATGAAGGTCATATCATTTTCACAACAAGGACCTAGAGCTATTTGCATTCTTTCAGCTAATGGGATAATTTCAAATGTGACCCTTCGCCAACCAGACTCTTCTGGGGGTACTTTGACATATGAGGTATTGCATTAAGATTTTTTCTTTCTTCCCCTATTTTTTTGGGTGTAACTTCCTGCACAGTCTTGTTAAAGTAGATGAATGCTGATGTTCTCTTAGTGTTATTTTACATGGATATATGCCACATTGCTGTTGACTTCTAAATTTTTGTCTTGCTTACAATACCAAGCTCTTAATTTTTGAAACAGTGCAACTGGCCTAGCAAGTTGCCTTGAGCTTATCTATAGAAGTTTATTTTAGAGTTTACCTGATAGTTAAAAATATGCTATAGATCTCTAAAGGCATGAGCAACAACTTGAACTTGAACCTGAACCCAACCTTCCATTAATAATTAATAACTAATCACTGTAGTTGAATGCTGGAGCTAATCTTGAATTAAGAAATATTTATTGCCTAATCGTGAAAATTAAAGAGTACTAGCTGAAATTGAGAAATAGATTAATAATAAGAGCAATTCAATCAGCAGGAAGTTGCAGCTGTAAATTTCTTAGTTCCTTGTTTATATAAGATAATTTATTGCATTAATAGCTCTTGTTTGTACAATGAGATTCCTCCAAAGAACAGTAAAATAGCATGGATTGGAAAAGCTGAGAGCAACTTCTTCTTCTGGTATTTGAACCTCCCATTTGTACTTAAATGGGGCAAGAAAAAGGGGGATAAGAATATGCATTCTGCTAACTGCACCATTTTTAGTATAGTATGTGCCACATGCCTATCTTGTGTAAATACTAGAAAGATATATTCTGTGTGCGTGTCTCCATTTCCTTGCTCTTTTCTTTTTAATTGGGCTATTAGGCTTGTTGGTTCAGTAAAGAAAGACTAGGCTGAATAGAAAAATGAAGAAACTTCCGTTGAGCTTTGATATTAAGAGTATAGAGGAGAAAGAAACACGGAATTTCACATTGATTGTTCGGCATCAATATTTTGTTGCTGCCCGAAGTTTTTAATTTTGTCTTTACTTTGTAGGGCCGTTTTGAAATACTTTCTCTGTCTGGTTCATTTATGCCTACTGAGAACCAAGGAACAAGGAGCAGATCAGGTGGGATGAGCGTCTCTTTGGCAAGCCCTGATGGTCGTGTTGTAGGAGGTGGTGTTGCTGGACTTCTAATAGCTGCGAGCCCGGTTCAGGTGTGCTCTTTTTCTTCATTGTCTATTGTTTAAGAAATGATATCCCTTTGAATGGTCTACCTTGTTCCTATTTGAGGGCTTCTCATAAACCTATTCATGATTGCTAAAAAATGGTCAAGATGTAATGCAACAGTATCAAATGTGAAGCACCAAGTACAATGCATGACTAAACAATCCACGAGGGGAAATTAACTCTGGCAATCGGAGACTTACCATAGCCAATTTGCGACAGCCATTCCTGTTGGAAGTAGTGACTTAATCCTGGTCTTAAAGTAAAAAATGGTACAAGGTTTGGATACTTAGCTAGTCTCTTTGTTACCAGGTTGTGGTAGGCAGTTTCCTAGTGGGAAACCAGCAAGACCAGAAACCAAAGAAGATAAAGATGGATTCGGTACCAGCTACAATTTCACCAACCCCAACCACAGCTGCTTTGGTACCTGCTTCTGATCCTGAAAGAGAGGAGACCATGGGTGGACACAGACAGCAAAATTCTTCTGCCTTTGGAATTGGGAGAGAGAACTGGACAGCAATGCACTCCCTGCATAACGTTAGGAATTCAGGGACTGACATCAACATATCTTTGCCCGAAGGTTAATTTTGCAAGCCTCGATTCGATCGGGTATCTTAAGGTCTCTAACCAGTAACATTGATTGAATCTGGTGTCTCACACTGAGCTTTCGATACTCCTACCATAGTTATCTGTAAGCTTATTGAATTATTTGTTTATTTAGCATGAGTTCGGCATCAAGCAGAACATACTGTTCTTTTGGGTGGACTGATATCTGATATGTAGGTTAATTGAACTAGGGTTTTTCTTTACTTTGTCATGGATAGAATTCAGATATGAAACAGTTATGGTTTGTATTTTTCTGGTGGCATTTGTTAGTTTGTTAACACTTCTTTCAAAACCTTAGCCAATGTCACTACGATGATGGCAAAACTTGTAATCCCAGAATTTATTGCATTTTTCAGTTTTGAAAAGGAAAAGGCTTTGATTGAGTGTGGAATTCTAAATATATACATACAGACTACCTCTATTTGAAAAAAGTTATTTATTTATTGGGAAACTAGCAGGATGATTTTACTTTGTAGAGTCATGACTTATGCTTTTGTTGATAAATTGTTGATTTCCATAATCAGATTGGGATATGAAGTTGTTTTTTGCACTCTATAAAAATCGAATCTTTAATCAAGAAAAAAAAATTAGCTCAGATGGGGTACGATGGAATTATTATTTGGGATTAAATTTATTCAAAAAAATTCAAAATTAGTAAATGATGTTATTGGCGCCGATTCTCGAAAATGGTCGACCGTTTACTTGCACAATTTCTAGGCCCAAGTTCGGTGCCAAGAGCTGATATTCAACGGCTATGAGTCCACTGTTCTTAACGGAGATGGACATGTAAAATACTAAAATTCCATCAATTTAAAAAAAAAGACAACATTTCATTTTCCATCTATATTAGCAAGATTTATTAATTTTATGTAATAAATATGATAT